>JAQJVL010000468.1:0-299698 GCA_035578905.1 Stictocephala bisonia | reverse complement strand
ATTTAACATTAAGTTGTGCTGCTTAAAGAAAGTTCCAATATTTTCTAATTCAATGACACTTATTATCTCAACCTGTTCAGCAGTATTGGCTGCTACTTTAAGATTTGAGTCGTCTGCATAAAGACAGAGCTTATTTTGGGGTGCACGTGTGAGTGCGCTCCCTACATCATTTATATAGCATAGGAACAGAAGAGGGCCCAAAATCGATCCCTGAGGGACACCATATCTAATCATTTCAGTTTCTGAAGAAACCTTTAAGATTCTATTTTCATGCGTTCTATGGGTAATTTCTACAAATTGGCATCTATTGTAAATGTACGATTGAAACCACTTAATTGCATTTTTTTGTATTCCTAATGATTGTAATTTAGTTATCAGGTGAGAATGGCTTACACTATCGAATGCCTTAGATAGGTCCATAAAGATTCCTGCTGTATATTCACCTTTGTCTACTGATTCGATTATAGACTCAACAAAAGATACAGCAGCGGTTATTACTGATTTTTGTGGTCTAAAACCGTGCTGAATATTAGTTAGTAATTTAGAATCCTCTAGGTATGTTATTAATTGTTTGTTAACTATTTTCTCATAAATTTTTGAGATTATTGGAAGAAGGGAAATTGGGCGATAGTTTGACAGTTTCTGGAAAATTTTTCTTATGGATTGGTATGATTTTTGATCTTTTAAGCTGATTTGGGAAATCCCTAAAACAAATGATGAATTTATTAAGTGGCTTAAAATTTGGATTAAATCATCATCAGTCAACGTTTCCGCTTTCGCAGGTCGTCTGACACAGCCTCTTCCACTTCTGTCTGTCTCTCCACGTCTTCTCCTCCTCCACCTGTACCCTCCGAAGTCCCCTTCTCTCCACATCCCTCCACACCTGGTCTATCCATCTTCCTCTCGGCCTTCCCCTCGGTCTCCTTCCTCCCTCTTGTTTCTCCAAGGCTATCTTTGGCATTCTGTTATCTTCCATCCTCTTCACATGACCCATCCACTGTATCCTCCTTCTTTCCATCGTTTCCTGTAATGTTATTACTCCCAGCCTCTCTCTGATTACTTCATTTCTTATTCTGTCTCTTCTACTAACCTTCTCTATTCCCCTCAGGAATCTCATCTCCGCTGCTTGTAATCTGCTGATGTCACTTTTATTCCATGTCCATGTCTCCGCTCCATATAATAAGATTGGCTGGTAATACATTTTATACATTAACAATTTTGCCTCCTTCCCAATATTCCAATTCCATAGTATCTTTTTCACTAGATTGAAAAACTGTCCACTTTTCCAAATTCTTTTTCCTATTTCCTTTGTCATCGTACCCTTGCTTGTTATTGTACTACCCAAATAACAGAAATCTTCTACTCTTTCCAGGACATTCCCTTGAATTGATATATCTTCATTTCCTCCATCCATTCTTCCCACCTTCATTACCTTACATTTTTGTACATTCATCTTCAGTCCATACTTCTTTGCCACTTCTGCCCATTTCGCCAACTCTCGTTCCAACTCTTCTTCTCTTTCTTCCCATATCATTACATCATCTGCATATGCAACCACCTTCAAGTCCTCAGCTCTTCTGTCCATCTGAACCCCTGCAATGATTTCATCCATGATCACATTGAAAAGAAAAGGTGATAGTACACTACCCTGTCTTACACCTCTCTCTGTTTTAAAGGATTGCGTGAATTTTTCTTCTATCCTTACTTTACTTTTACATATTTCATAAAGATTCCTAATCCTTTCAATTATCCCCTCCTTTATCCCTCTTCTTCTCAGATTCTCCCAAATCATTTCTCTCTTCACTTTGTCATATGCTTTTTGTAAATCTATGAACGCTATCACTATCCTTTCCATACTCCCATCTCTTTTCCAGCACTTGCCTTATCACAAAAATCGCATCTACTGTTGACCTACCTCTTCTAAATCCACACTGCTCCTCTCTTCCTGTTTCTTCCAGTACTGGTTTTATTTTTTGAAGCAGTAACCTTTCGTAGATCTTCATACTCTGACACAAAAGGGTTATCCCCCTATAATTCTCACACTTCTGTTTGGATTAAATACTGTTTGGTATTTTTTATCACTTTTATAGGGATTTCATCATTACCGGCAGAGTTTTTGTTCTTTATTGGGTTTATGGTTTTTTCTACCTCCTCTGCATCAACAAATTTAAAGTTAAAACCTTTTCTAATACATTGTACTTATTCCTTTTCACTAACTTCTGTATTTTGACAATTAAATTCACCGATCTCCTGAACTACATGTACAAAGTATTTATTAAATACATTAGATACAGTTTTAGGACTATACCAACTTTTATTTCCCTCTTGCAAGGAGATGTTTTTAATTTCATTCTGATTCTTTTGCCCAACTTCAGACTTAATAAGTGCCCACACTGTTTTTTGTATATTTGTAGATTTTTCTATTTTATTTTCAAAATAATCGGTTTTAGCTTGTGTTAATTTTATTTTATACTCACATTTTATTTGTTTCAAGTCTTTATTTAAAAGAGCATTTGTCTTTCCTCTAGTTTTTTTAGCCAATTGTATTAGTTTTTTTTTCATTTTTAAGAAAATCCAATTTTGTTTACAGATTTTTTCAGTAACTGAGGTTTTAGGAAAAGAAATATCAAAATAATATTGTAAAGTATTATGAAACTCGTCATATTTTTTTCAACAGAGGCCATGTAAACGTTTTCCCAAGCTTCATTTTTTAGGAGCCTATTAAATTCACTTATGTTTTGGGCTGAAAACTTGCGTATATCGCGCTTTATAGGTAATTTTTGCTCGACTTTTATCTTTGGATTGTGAATATGCAGCAATTGTCCGTCATGATCTGAAAGACAGGTTATTACACCCTCTACAGTTAGTAGGGAATTATGAAAGTTTTTTACTATGAAATTATCAATTGCTGATGCAGAATTTTCTGTTACTCATGTCAGAAAATTGATAAGATACCTCATGTTGTGACTTTTTAATATATTTTTGAATAATTTGAGTTAATGATCATTTTTTAAAACATTTATGTTAACGTCTCCCCCAATAACTATATGATCAAAGTGTTTAAAAAAATAGTCAACTAATATGCATAACCTATCTAAAAATACTACACAGTCTGACCTAGGCGATCTATATACCCTATAGCCAACATTTTAAAGGAACCAACTCTATAGCTACAAGCACTAAACTCGAACTGTTTTTCTTCAAGTAATCTGTCTGACAAAGATTTAGGTACTTCCACCCGCTTCCAATTCAAACCCTCCTGGCAGAGCATAATGACTCCTCCTTTAGCAGTGTTCTCTCTACAGTAAAAACTGTTAATTTTGTACCCTTGTATATTAAGTCTATTCACTTCATTATTTTGCATATCATGTTCGGTTAATATTACAATCTGAGGATTTAATTCATCTAGGATGACTAGTAATTGTTCAATTCTTGAAGCTAGATGTTGTATATTTTGGTGGAAGATTGTTATTAAATGGTTTACTTTTGCTAACCTGCTGGATGAGTCAGTGCTACAATTCGGTTTAAAGAAGAAACGGGTGTTGAAGTCAGTGGTTCTGCAAGTTGTGGTGTATTGAGTTGTGTGTTCTTCAGTGTAGTAAACTGTGGTGTGCTGTGTTGTGTGTCCTGGTGTGTTATGAGCTGTGGTGTGCTGGGTTGTAAGTTCTGCAGTGTTGTGATCTGTAGTGTACTGTGTTGTGCGTCCTTGTGTGTTATGAGCTGTGGTGTGCTGGGTTGTGTGTCCTGGTGTGTTGTGAGCTGTGGTGTGCTGGGTTGTGTGTCCTGGTGTGTTGTGAGCTGTAGTGTGCTGGGTTGTGTGTAATTTTCAATATTTAAATGACTTTTCTATAAGGTAAGCCAAGTCTTTAGATATTGTGCTGGTCTCTGGTTGAAGAACAGGTGAAGATTCTTGTAGATGGTATTCATCAATAATCTGCTAAAGGCGTTTCACAAAGTAATTGAAAGGCACGCCATTGTATAAGGGCCGGTTTGCACATTGATAGTAGCAAACTATGTCAACACTTGCTCCTGTAGTTTTTGAAATTTTAAGAGATTTTTTATGAAGTGATTCGGCCAAATTTGATCCCTTACGCATCCCATTGCTGAGCATATAAGTCGCTTCAGTTTTCTTTTTCTGAATTCTTCAATAAATTGCAAGAAGGCAGCATCATAGTCGAAAATTGTTGGTTTTTCATTGAATTCCGGTTTAGTAATCAAGCTGAACACACTTCCTCCATGATCTTCTGGTAAGCCAAGTGACTACTAATACAGTCCGATGGTTAGGGTTTACCAAAGGCCTTTCTAAAGTCTACTGTCACACCTGCACTTAAACTTCTCTCATATTCAAGATCGGCAGATATGGTGCGGGCAAACCCAACTCCTTTATTATTTTTTATATTTATTTATCATATTTCTCATGTTGGTCTGGATGATTTTTATGGGAGATAAATTATCTTGTTTTTCTGTTACTGATTTTTTGTTAACACTTTTATACAGCAAACTTGTGAAGTTCCTGGCGACCACATATTTTCCTCTTTTGTTTAGATGTAATCCATGTGTAGTAAACAGGTCGTGGAAGGAGTTTTATTCTTGAGTTTTCCTCTGCAATCCTCTCCAACTCTGAGTTAACTTTGGAAATTTTTATATCCAAATGAGATACGTCGTGTCTCATAGGTATAGTGCTTAATATTAGGTTGGTGTGCACAAACCATTCATATCAGTTTGTGTAAACTCTGGTTACCTACAATGATCCAATTTTCCCTTTTCTAGTCGGTTGTAATGCTAGCTCATCTTAACAGCATTAAATATAAATGGGGTGGATTATTCATAGTACTTCACAACACTCAAATCAAGAACTACCTAATCTAGATAAGATCCTCAAATTACAGAAGAGAGCAGTATTGTATTCTTACATTAAAATATCATGAGTTGGTGAGGCAAAACTTCAGAGATCTTAATATTTTGTATGTGCTAAAGCTTTTTAATAAAGCCCATATTGTAAAGCCTCACTCTTATAATACTAGACATAAGAAAAATATGCAATAAGAAGGCCATTGTTTAGAATTTTTCACAAAAAAAACACTCATATGATGGAGTTAATTATCTCAACAAGCTACCAAATTACATTAAGAATGAAACTCATAAAAAACAATTCAAAATAAACCAAAGGGATACTTATCGGATCTTGTAATATATTCTATAGATGAATATTTAATCTTGATATTACTTATAAATAATTATTATATTAAAATAGTGACTGGATTAGATATTTTTTGAATTAGAGGAACCAGCCAAACCTCGACTTAAAAATTAATTTTTTTAGAACTATTAACAATTTTTTTTAACTGGAAGAATCAGCTTAACTTTGACTAAAAAACTGATCTTGATTTTACAATTTGACTAGCAATATACCTGAACTAGAAGAAACAGCCAAACCTTGACAAAAAAAAAACTGATAAGAACATAACTGATATAAGGCCATAAATTTAACTACAATACTAGTTAATGGTTGAAGAATTAGCATGTTAAATATTTATAAGATTCAAACTGACATTATTCAATGTGTGCATTGATTTTATTTTGAATACAGTAATTTTTGCTGAGAACTGCATTTTAAAGGATCAGCCACATTTGTTGATTATTCAATTGTTTCTGTGTCACTGACAAAGTGGTTACTCAAACATGTTTATAGACTTGAGATAATCTTTCAACATATCTTGATAGTTGGAATAACCATACTGCAGTGCTTGGCAGTGATCTAAATGCCATGTTTGGCATAATAACAAACTGTAGATTGGCATGTGTTTTTTAATTTCTTTTTAGACAAGACGACTAATTGCCTGGACCAGAGGGAAGAAGTGTTTGGATTGTATTTTTATTATTAGTAGTTTTACTTTAGATCAGTCAGTTTTCATTCCAGCCAAATTCTAGATTTTCTTTTCCCAGATCATGATGGTGTCCTGATTGATTTATGAAATTAATTTTTAAGACAATAGGAGAGATATGGAATCAGCAATTTTACCTGAGAAGTCAAGGTATGCAAGTAGATGAAATCATATGTACACATAACTAAAATTTTCAGTGCTGCTGAAAGTTCCCAATCTCTCCTATTGTTCTAATTTCTGGCCTAGTGCCCTTTATCCTTATATGAATTTAATGTTTATAATCAATTTATAAAAATCTTCCTAAAAAATCATTGAACGATCTCAGCTTGGCTATAGCCTGTATGGCTTGGATGGAATGGACATTGTGTATCTATTTGTTATTTTCTCAAGTTTTACATGAATATTTTTGTTTTATCATGTGTCCAGGTATCAATGTTTTTTATTTTCCTGTCAAAGCGTTTTCTCTAATAAATTCCTATATCTCGTGCCTTAGCCGACAAAGGATGAAAAATCCAAGGAAATTCCAAAGAACTTGAGACTTCCATATTTAAAACTATATAATAACATACCACATTTTTTCATATGTGAAATTTCCATTGCTGTTACTTGAGTAGTTACTAACAGTTTCATTCTGTTTTGAAGAACATTTATGTTTTTCAGGTATATCTCTTTTGGAATCATTGTGCAAAAAACAAGTTCACTTAGACACTACGCAGATTCCCCCTAAACGCACCAAGGTAAGCTTAGATATAAAAGCTTAACATAGACAAGCTGGAAAATATTTGTCAGTTCATTCATGTGGATTGTGGAAACAACCAATAGTATTGGATTATTTGAATTAACTAAACAAATTTAAATAATTTAACATGAAACAGATGTAATAATAATAAATTGAGTTGTACAATGTACTTGATTTGTTATCATTTAGGCAATAAATATAATATAAAATTGATAACAATTATCGAAAAAGAGCAACTTCTAGAAAGGTATAGAAACTATTTCTTACAAATAAAAAACTATGAGAGGATCAAATCAAAATTTCTTATCCTAGGATTTCAAAGTGCTTTCCTATGTGAGCCATCTGGAAATAATTTCTTTAAGGAAAAAACTTTGAAATGTGTGTTGGTTTTTAAATTTTTACAGTTAATTTTCTACTCTTCTAGTAATTCTACATAGTTTCTGAATAGATTTAGGATTTTAACATAGAAGTTTGATAAATAAGTGATAAATCATAAAACAGAACAAGCTTGTCAGTGCTTTTATATATATAAATCATTGGGTGAGGTGAATAAAACTAGAACTTGCTAAAACTAATTGTTTTCCGAGCAATGGATAGCTTTGGAGTGAATAAAAGTGGTTAGAAAATGCTAGGGGTAGTAAATGCTAAACATTTCCAGGTGCCTTGTATGTGCTTAAAAACTGAAGTGAATAAAAACCTGATACTTGATTTTGCCTAGCATTTGCTAGCTTTTGTTTCAGTCTAATTGCAACCATGGCAGAGTTCATGCCGATCTGTCAGAGGAAATGTTATAATGTTAGAAGAGAAGTAGATTATCAGACTTTGTCATTCCTATTTTATTAAGTTTAAATTACATGCATATAAACATTCAAACAACTGCTGCTTATTTAACAACAACATTTTCCGTAAGGACCGCAATAACTAATCAATATTTATTTTACATAAGTGAAATCAAGAATTATTTTAACATACAGTTTATTAATTTGTTTAATATTCATTTAAAAATGAATTTATTTTTTTTTTTTTTAATAGCTCCTATAATTCATGGAATGCATTATCTATCAACCACGTGTATAATATTTTGACAATTCTGTAAGACTATATTTGTTAATAAAAGGCTCTAGTGTATTAAATATTTGTAACAGTATTGCTAAATGGCCGTTAAGAGTTTTAGTTAAATGATAAAAGTCAACAGTAGCATTATTTTTATTTCAAGGATTGTAGCTATGAATAACATTTAAAAATTTAAAAGGTTAGGTTTTTTAAGAACATAAATAACTGAATCAAAGATCAAGATATCTCCAATCTGTGCTCAATTTTCCCACACAACCAATCCATATCTTAAAACCGATTGAAAATATGCAAAATAAGATTTTCTGATATAAGGTTTTGGATTAACATTGGTGAGTCTCCTTAAAAGAAAAATAATTATAGATAATCGAGTAATTAAATGGCCTAGATGGAAAGAGGCTAAGAAATTGTGGCAGAGAAGTTTAAAACAGTAATGGACTGCCTGCATAAAGAAATATTGAAACCAGGATCCCATGGCAACAAGTATGTTTGCAGGAAAGGTTTTGCAAACATAAATGTGCAAGTGTGACGCTTCAGAAAAAATTAACAAATATTAATGCTGAGTGGTCTGGAAGTTTCCACGATGCAAGGGTATAGAGAAGAAGTGAGTGAGGGAGGTTATATCATGGCATGATGTAACAGTTTGCCTCTCAGGGGATTTGGAATATTAATTACACCATTCAAGCCACCAGGCCCTAAGAAGATGGGTGATTCAATCTAGCAGTAGAGAGAAGATTGAAAGATGCTTCGGACAACTTAGGAAAATATTTACTTTGTTGAAATACACTGCACTATTCCAATAATTTCAATTTTTGATAAATGAGGCCTTTGGTTGCCTTTACAGCAAAAGGCCTCATTTAACAAAAATTTATTTTATCGGAATAGTGCAGTTTATTTCTGCAAATTATATAATTTTCCAATAAGAAGAGCTTTAAAAAAATGAACCTAGGAAAAGATTCCCTATACTCAGAAACTCTGCTATAATTGCATTAAAAATAATTCCAAAATTGTGCAGTCCTGCATGGTAATAATAATAATAAACTTTATTGTATATAACATAGGGAAACATTTGAATGATGCTGGCGAAGATAATGGTGGAGCAGTACATATTGAAAACACCAAAACTACTGCAAGGGAAAAACAAAAGAGTATTTATGAAGCATATTTGAAATGGTGAATAAATTAAATCTTATTTTAAATAAATAACGTGTATCTAAACAAATATATCTTCACTGTAGCATTATCTGAAAACCAATAGCGCCAAGCATTTACTATTCCTAGATATTGCTAAGAATTTTCTGACTAAGTCTAGAGTTTGCTCCAAATTTAAACTTTGCTTATATGAATTGATTTTGACCAAAAGCAAACACTAGTAGATATTGCTAGTTAGCAAATGCTAGTTTTTATTCACCTCACCTAATTATCTAAAACACGTCTTGTTTTTTACCTTTAAAAAAACTTTTGTGGGGGAGGGATTAAAAAAATAAATTTTCGCATATGTTATGATACTTATCTACACAGTAAAACTCTATTACTGAAAAAAGTTTATATGTGCCTTTTTTTAGGCTCATTTGTGATTAATACTCTTATAGGTCCCGTATAGCCGGTTTTCCTGTTCGGTGAAATTAGTTCATGTTCGGTTTTCACAGGTAGCACCCTCTTTCACTCTTCATCCCCCTGTCTCTCTCCAGCACACGTGGAAGTGACTAATAGCTGAGATAATATTACGTCAAATGATCGTTCGAGGTTTTATTTGAGGCCTATCACCATTAGATAGAAGCACAGGGGCGGGTCTACAGTCATTTACTGTAGTCCCGCGCCTGTGCATTGCATTGCCTTGGACAGTCTGTTTGTTTCTGTAGTCACTAGTCAGTGGCAATGTTAAAACATCTATCTCTAGGTGTACAATAAAGTAAAGAATCCCAGTTTTATCCCTTATGCATCAATCATACATATTTATTTTTATACAGTGAATGATTTATATTTGGTTTCATCATTTGCAGCAAACCAAATTAGAGGCTTTTTATATTTTTTCATCATACAAATTTGCATAGTTGTGATAAAAACCATACAGCTTTACACAGAATTTTATTATTTAGGCTCTTATACTGACTTATTTGTGGTAATAAAAAAGTAACTCGGTTACAAATAAAAATTTGTAAACAGCTAATGACTAGTTAGAGTCATGTTAAGGAGGTTCGGCCGGCTTTAGGGACAACTAAATTCCGCTTATAGCGCTGACTGTACGTCTGACCGCAATCTACTCATACACAGACTGTCGACCCCTCCCCTTCCCCTGTAATGGGTAGGGTATAATTGCAGGAAGTTGTTTAAGGTGCTGTGCCAAGCTGTACATGTGCGTAGCGATTGGATTGTAACATAACATGCGGATAAAAGTACAACCAAAAATTGGTCAGTAGCGTAGTTGGTTCAATCCCAGCTTCATGTGCTAAAGGTTCTCAGTTCGATCCCAATCAGAGTCAATACATTTTGAGAAGGATCAGCTGATAATCACCGGCTGTTCATTTGTCATTGGGCTATTAATTAATGACACTTTCTAAGGAATAGTCGGCCTTAGTTTGTAACAATGACTACATTCGCTCATCTACACTCATCACACTCATTCGAAATCCATATTCGCCCATATCTTGACGATCGGCGTCTTACGAATAAATAAATAAATAAATAAAGTTAGTCAATTTTATAAATTGTGTGATATTAAAAAGCATACGATGCCAAACAACATGGTACTTCTCATCGTAATAAAATAAAAGAAAACTTATAACATTAATTCTTTAAAATCAAATTTACTAATTTGCAGTAAAATTACATAATTTAAAATAACTGATGAACAAGACCAGTCCTGTGAGGGTCTGTTATTAAAATTTGGGATAGTCGGGAAAATATTTTCTTAATTCTGTATGTACAGAGAAAGCCCAAATTCGCATCTTTGAGGTGATGTATTTATAAAGTCATTGAAATCAATAAAAAAATGAAAATTTTTTTGACCAAACAACCTAAACTCAGTTGGAAAATGGCTTACCGCAGGACAGTACAGTAGAAAAAAATGCCGCAAACTGCACTTCAAAAGCTTTATGCGGTACAAAATGGTTGGGTTTAAAAGATTTAAACCACCACCATTTTGTAACAAATAAAGCTTTTTAAGTGCGGTTTGCGGCATTCTTCTTTGCTGGACCATCCCTTTAGAATGATTTGCATATCAACCTATGCTTACGTTGAAATTTTTCTACTGAATCCTCGTGGACTGTCCCCATAGAGGAATAGCAGGACACTGAATACATCTTAAAGTAGGTGTTAGTGTACAGTAATAATGTGTGATGTTTTGTGTCTTCATTTGATATGGTTACAATAAAATTAAGCCATTCTTGAACTTGCACATAAGATCAGTATTGAAACTTTCAAGCGTCGCCATTTTGTTTAGGATTAACCTTTTGAGGTCTAATTTGCGGCATGATGTTCTACTAATTAAGACCTTTAAAATAGTATGCACATTGACGTATGCTTACATTTAAGGATTGTCCAACTTACTCTGTGGGCATGGTAGGCATGTCATGGTAATAGCAAGAAAATATAATTTATACAGCCATCTAACACTGAGCAAAGTTTATAGATGTTATTTGCTATGGTTTATTAAATACCAAGCCGAACCGAGATTTTTCAGACACCCTGTATAAGAGCAAATAAAAACATTAGGGTTTCATTTAGGTCATTTTTATAATGGATAGGAGTGTGTCAGTTTATGATAAATTGATATGATTGAGCGGCTGTCCAGGTCATGTATTTTATAGATTTGCTACCAAGGAAATTATTACTCTAGATTCTAAGTCGGTACATAAGTATTAATTAGAGGTGACTGTATTAATTAGTATTAATACAGCTTTCACATTTAAACATAGATTAAAAGATGGACATCAGATATACGGCTTGAATCCGATCTAGGGCTGAGTGTGGATTTTATTAAGAATTATATTCTAGCTAATCTTTGGCTCTAATGAAATCAATTTATGTGCATGTATTATTTTTTTTAATTACTTTTTGTTATTTTACTAAGCCTATATTATAACTATTAAAAGAGTAATACTACTTTTAATTTATAAATTAGTTATTAATTCTATAATTGTATCAATTTACTTGGTTGTTTCTTCACAATTCACTCTGTATTTCCTTCCAGTAACATTCTAGTTTAAGAAATTGAAAACATCATTAGTACATATAAAATATTGACACAGAGAGACTTATATTTAATGTAAATCATGTTTTCTGTTTTGAGGACAAAGTCTTGGGTGTGTTCAGGAAAATTTATTGTCATTATAAAAGAGCTGAGTCTTGTAAGTGACGAATTACCCTCAGAGTGTTGCCTCCCTTTGTAGCTAGGTAGACGTAACACAAACTACCATCCTCTTGACATGTCTACCTTGTAACAAACGATATAACTTAAAATGTTAACAAAGAATGTTTCAATCAACTTCAGATATCAGATCTATTTTACAGCTTTGATTTTTACTTTTAAATTACCTGTCTAGTTAACACTCCTTGAACTAATATTTCTTTGGTCTTTTTGTACACATATCTTCATATGTTAACTATGTTTCAAATTAAAAATATGTTAACAATGTTTTTCTTGCTTCTTTTTGTGTGGTGTGGCTTTTAATTTAGGTTTGCATTTCTCTTTTTTTTTCTCTTAAATATTATAATTTAGGGAATAGTTTTAATTTTGCCGGCATGGTGGCTCATGGCTAAGGCTTCAGACTGCGGATGGCAATGTCCAAGGTTGGAATCCCCACTGAGCCATCCCACTTGTACTTCACTTGTTGAATAAATTTCATACAAAGGCCTGTAGGCTCATGTGAATTGGCAATTGAAGTTTTTATTTAATCTCTCCATATACTAATTCCTGGCCTAGTGCCCTTTAACCTAACCTAATATTTAACAAAAATATATATATTATCATCTAACAAAATTCCCACCCGTCCACTTAAAATCCTAGGAATTTTGATTCATTTTAAATAAAATGTAAAATACAATTTTCAAAACTATCCTGTTACTTTAATTCACAGATACTTTTTATTATTAGAAAAAAAACATTAAAAATAATTTAAAGAAAATGAGTTCTTTTTAATTAGTATACCCTACAGATAATGAAATATATTTTAGGTTAGTATAAATCAGTTTGATGAAATATCCTTAAGCACAAGTCAAAAGAAAATGTTAAGAATAACTTTTTTATAAACTTATTTTTTATTTTTTTAATGATATAGGAAACTTAAATATAAACTTTGTCATGATTTTGTTGAGTAGTCATTCTCTTTCTGCATCATATAATGATAAAGAAATTCAAGAAAAGAGTTAAATTTGTGGTTTTACTTTTTTAACACTTAGCATTCACTAAGCACAAACTTGCTATGGTAATGTAACGTTTCAGAAACAATTTCATGCAACTAAGTGCTATGGGTCATTAGACAATTTTAAGAAAGTCTGATAGCGTAAAATTTAGGTTTTAAGAAATATTTAAAGCCAATTTTCCTAACCGATATGTTATTTAGCACATTAGCACTTGCATTTTGTTGTATTTCCGATTGCTTAGTAAAATCGTTAATTCGACCAACTATTACGGACAAATCATCACTTCCGCTAATCTTTTTGCTGCATAGAAATGTATTTTCTTTCTTGATAACCTTTTTACTAAAATAAATCGGATGATAATAAATTTTAACTGTCTTACTTTTTGTATGTGTTTTGGTCCCTTTATCATACAATAATAGTTCAATTGTATGATACTATTTAATAAGCTAAAAAAATATTGAATACCTGTAATTTAACATTCATTAGTAAATGGTAAACAAAAAGTTACGGTAAATTTGTCCTACAATCTAATGCTATCTAAAATTATCACGTTACTTGAAACAAAAACCATGGTCAGTGTCACGATATTATATCTCGTTACCAGTGTATTGTAAAATACAGGGAGCATTACAGTTAATGTAGTAATTAAAATTTAAATAATTGTACCGCGGCCTAATACATTTTTAATTGGATAATGTCATAGATTATAAATTTAGAGAAACGTAAATGTGCTTAGCAAAACATAAAACACTAAAACAATGATAATGCCATTTGGTATTAGTACTGAACATGAATATCGCAACTGTCATAGCAGTTAGCATTAAAACTCTGTTTAACCAAAAACATGCTACTTTCAGTATAGACCTGTGAACATAAGTCTTTAGGCTGGTGGTTTTGTGCAAGACATCTCATTTTTATTGTATTTAGTATCAGGTAGTCAGTTTTAAGCTGTCGCAATTCTTACTTTAGCTAGTTTCTAGAGAGTCTGTCGTATTATATTAGTCATATTGTAATTAATTGTTATGTAAACCATAGGAATATTCTTATACATAAAAAGTATCAAAATATATACTTTAGTTTTATGTTTGTTCTGTGATAAAAATTTGTAGTAACTTAGTATTTTTGTTTTGCTTTCTAGTGCTCAGCTTATGTTATAGGTCTGAGCTGTAGTTGCTAATAAATAAAGGAGTTGTATAAGTGTGTAAATGAGTGTTTAACACATTTTAAAATAAAATCAAGTACAGTGTATTTTTAAAAACCAATGCATTGAAACATTTATTAAAATATAAACTGTATTGAATTAGAACATTCATTTATGCAGTCCTCATATGTGCTTATATTTTAGATTTGCTTAGGCACATCGATTATGCTTGGGAATATTTAGCACAGTTTCATAAGCAAGTGCTAGGCTTAACCTTAGATATGGAGTCAAAGACACAATTTTTATGAAGATTAATCAAAGTAATTTTTGTTAATGAATGCAGGTAAATTATAATCCATCCACTCTTATTTGCAGGTAATATTATTTGATTTCAAACAAAATAATACATTTTTATAATACTTGATAAATGTACATATAGTAATAATAGGCTTGATTGTTGTTAGTAATACATTTTAGTTGATTAGATCAGTATTGTTGGTTGTAATGTTCATAGATTCTGCCTCAAATCTGTAGACAAACATTTAAGTAGTTAGCTTAATTTTTTAATTTTTATGTAGATTTTTATATTCTATAGACAGCTATAAGTTGTTCCTTTTAAAAGCGTATGCTCCATTGATTGTAAACAACACTTAATTAGTATATTGGAGAGATAGGACATCAGCAAACTTACCTTAGAAGACAAGTTCACTAGCACCAGAGTAGTAGTAACATACACAAAAGAATCACATAATCACACAAATGTTCAGTGCCACTGGATCTTTCTTCAGGTGAGTATAGAGAGAGACTGACATGGCTTCCACTATTGCTGGGTAGGTGTGCCATGTCAGTCTCTCTCTCTCTCTCTCTCTACTCACCTGAAGAAAGTGCCAGTGGCACTGAAAATTCGTATGATTATGCGTTTCTTTTGTGTATGTTTTCATAAGCTAAAGGTTCTCAGTTCGATCCCAATCAGAGTCATAACACATTTTGAGAAGGATCAGCTGATAACCACCGGCTGTTCATTTGTCATTGGGCTATTAATTAATGACACTTTCTAAGGAATAGTCGGCCTTAGTTTGTAACAATGACTACATTCGCTCATCTACACTCATCACACTCATTCGAAATCCATATTCACCCATATCTTGACGATTGGCGTCTTATGAATAAAAAATACTACTACTCTGGTGCTAGTGAACTTGTCTTCTAAGGTAAGTTTGCTGATGTCCTATCTCTCCAATATATTAATTCCTGGCCTAGTGCCCTTTAACCTAACCTAACAAACAACACTTAATTTGTCAATTATTATGCTCTCTAATATAAGGTATTCATAGTTATATGAAGTATGAAAATGTTCTATATCAAACATGTTTTTGTGGTATGGCAGCTTGATTGACATTATTTAGCTATGGATTATCAATGATACAGATAATGTTATTTTTGTCTGGCAAATTAATTTGAATTATGGAACAATGAGCAAAACAGCAATTATTCCATTAAAACGTTAAATGTTACATGTTATTGTTGTTTATTAGTTTTTATTTCTAGACAATTTTCTCACTATTGTCCTATTTTAAGTACTTTTAGTTTAAGTGTCATCCATACAACCTTATAGGGAAAGGGCGCTTTCTGCATGTAACCATCATCATCATTGGTATTTCTGCCTCTTGGCAGGTCTTCATGAAATGTTTATTTTTCTCCAGTCCTCTCTGTTTTGTGCTTCCTTTTTTATTTCCCAACTTTTCTTCCCCATCTACAGGTCATCCATCATTTGGAATCTTTTCCTCCGTCTCCTCCGCTTCCCCTCTACTGTTCCTTCTATTACAGTCTTCAATAAACATTCCTTTCTCATTGTATGCCCCAACCAGTTCTTTTCTTTATCTCCTTAATTATATGTCTTTCTTCTCCCACCCTTCTCCATACTTCTTCATTTGTCACCCTGTCCTCCCACTTAATCTCCCTCAGTCTCCTCCCATAACAATAGTTCCTTTGTCTCCAGTCTTTTTACATCCTCCTTTCTGTGTCCACGTTTTTGCACCATACAACAACACACTTAGTATGTAGCATCTAACTAGCCTATTTCTTAGTTCTTAGGCCCACACAACAGTCTTCTCTTTTTTTCCAAATCCCACTTCTACCAATTTTATTCTTGTTTTTATTTCTATATCACATCTCATATCTTCTGTAAACCAACTTCCTAGGTATTTGAATTTTTCAAGATTTTCTGTAACTTCTTTCAGTTTGAGTTGTGTTATCTCTTCCCTTCCATTCAGGGTCGTTTACTTTGTCTTTTTTCACATTCATCCTCATACCACATTTTTCACATGATTTGTGAATTCTTTCATCAGTTTAACTAACTCAGCTTCATTCTCTGCCAGCACCACCATATCATCTGCGAACCGTATGCACTCTACTCTTCTTCCACCCACACTAATCCCCCAAATTCCAACAAAACTTTCTCCTAACCATTTAAGCATATTATGATAAATATGGCTTTAATTGTTTTTATTACAACATTGTTTTAGTTGTACTTGAGCTTTGTTAGTTTCAACTCTCAACGTTGAGATTAATGATTTGTTTTGAATATTGATGTTTTTGTAATAGTTTATAATAAATACTAGTAACGTTGGGTTGTGGTTGCTTTGTTTTTATTCAAATGCTATTTTGAAGGTTTCTTTAGTACAACTTTTGAAGTACTTAAATAACTAAGTTTATTTTAATTAGAGGAACTTTTAAATAGCATTCTCTTTTGAATGTTCTATATTTAGTACTATCATTGATTTTACTATCTATATACATAAAAGCCAAATACCACTGACTCACTCATCAGGAAATCTCAAAAACCACCAAACGGATTTACACGAAATTTTAAAGGAAGTTACTTTAGTATTGAAGGCACCTACTAAGAAAGAATTTTTCGAAATTCCATTCCTAAGGGGTATTTACTTTTTTCCATAAGAATAACATTGGGTTGATATCAGTAAATTAATAACAGCTGTTTTGTAAATAAATAAACATGTTATTTTGTATCTGTGATATCATCCTATTGATACATTAAGAGATTAATTTTCAGCTCTTAACAAAAACATATTAAATGAACACATTTGAAATAGGCTAAGTATACTAATAGCCATTGGGTATTTATACTAATAAATAGGTAGTAACGCAAGTAGTGTGAGTGAGATACTGTAAATAAATTGTAATATTGAGATTTTACTTTATACAGTTAACCTACTATTATTTGTAGTCAAAAGTCACTTGCCGAGGCCAAAGGCCAAGGTGTATCGGGTGCAGCGAGAGTCAGGGTTGGCACGCGAAGTGTGCAGGGGTGTCCACTAGTATAGTATAAGTAGTAAAATCAATGGTATTATCTATCGTCATTCATCAATAATTAATCATGAATACTAAATAAATGAATACCAAAAGGAAGTTATTCATTGAACTGAACCATGAATGGAAAAGAGGAAAGAAAAATGTATGTGTGTTAGGTGGACTTTTTGCAATACTCAGAGTAGCTGTGCTGTACGTTAATCCTTCACTCACAGTTTATTCTCATTTTAGTCCATTGTTCAGTAGGTCAGGGGAAATTTGAAAAAAATCTGTTATCCATTGACAGCTGAGCATATTATTCATTACCAGAATATTCAATGTTGTAACTGTCCAATAAATTATACGCACTTGACTTTGAAATTCTGTAAATACGTTAACTGTAAAGCATACATAAAATATTATACTATACCATAATTAAAACTTACGTTCATTAACCCTTTGCATGCGGAAATTATTTTACCCTATTTTAAAGTAACACGTAATTATGTAGAAAAAATAATTTTAATGAAATGTGAAGTTAATTTTTTTTAGAAACAAAGGTACATAAAAATATATATAAATTTATATTTAAAGTAACAATCACAACTTTTAACACTATTTTATTGTAGATGTATATTCCATATATAATGGAAAGTACATATATAAAAAAATTTCAATATTTTAGTTGAAACTTTTAACAGTATATTTACCCACCATAAATATAATGGTAATGTTTGTTATGATATAATGGTAATAAATGTTTTATAAATATAATCTAGGTCCCTCTGGTACGTTATTTAGAGTTCAAAAAATTTAATGGATCTACCGATAAAGCTCCAGAACGTGTATTTCTATGGTCTGGATGTTAATGGTTGTTGACCCACCCGTCCACCCATACACACACATTGGTATTGACCCACCCGTCCACCCATACACATTCAGTGGTATTGACCTACCCGCCCACCCATACACACAGTGGTATTGACCTACCCGCCCACCCATACACACAGTGATATTGATCAGTGATATATTATAATGGTAATTTTGTTATAGTTATTATGACACAATAATAACTATAACAAAATAATTGAAAACTAGAAAACAGAGAAAAAGAACAATAAGTGTTGAAAACAATTTGCTTGGGTGAAGCGACAAAAGGAGGATATTTTTGTTTTACGTGTGTACAAAGGCAGGAGATGAAGCCACGCTCATGCACGCTCTAATTGGCTGCTCTGCCCCTTTTCAATCATAGATGATTTACTTTTTAGATAGCTGAGAGAGTTGGCCAAAGACATATCTAAGTTAATACAGCACTCTAGCGGAAGTTTTAAGAACTATTATTTATACTATCGACAGAAATATTTCATTTCTGATATCTTTGTTTACCGCATTTGAGACAAAGTAGATGCTGAGTCTTTTCCTTTGCCACGTGGGAAGGGTTAATTCTGAATTAAAGAATGTAAGTTTTAATTTATTTATTTTACCATTTAATATTTTTAATTAGGTAATAATTAAAAAAATATATTAAGTCTAAATGTTTTCAAGATGATGTTTAAACACATGACAGGTAACAAAAAATATTAAACTTTCACGAATTTTATATATTGTATTTTTAATCTTCAATGATTATACGCCACTAAATTGTAATTCCCAACTGCTTTCAATGAATTGTTTTGATTATGTGTTGCTAGGTAAAACAAACACAGTATTACTGTGGTATTACGATGTGTGTTACTGAAATAAATCTACTGAGTTGATTCTTTATAAATTATTTAATTACTACAAGATATGACACCGAAAGCCAATAAAAGGTTCTTTCTGATGACGTGAAAGAATATGTAAAATTAAAATGTAAAACGTACAGTTGTATTTAAAATACCCGTACAGAGGTATTGACCCACCCGCCCGCCCTTACACGTACAGAGGTATTGACCCACCCGCCCACCCTTAACACGCACAGTGGTATTGACCCACCCGCCCACCCTTACACGCACAGTGGTATTGACCCACCCATACCCTTACAGAGGTATTGACCCACCCGCCCGCCCTTACACGTACAGAGGTATTGACCCACCCGCCCACCCTTACACGCACAGTGGTATTGACCGTGTAAAATAGTCCTTATACAAAAACGTATAAGGACTATTTTATTAAGATAACATTTTTGAGTATTTAGTTCTTGTTCCAACATTCTTACTGGTATTATTTCCAAATATCAAATCAATTGGACAAGGGAGTTTCAGTAGTGAAGTTTTAAAATCGTGGCATGAATTGAAAACAACAATTTGGTACTTTTGCATTTTTACCAGGTTAAAAATATTAAATAGTAATACAAAAATTTTAAACATACTTTTACTCAGTATAGAACGATAAAAATAATGGCACAACTTAATATTTTATAGATGCACTGGTTATTTATTTACTCGAGTGCACATAATTTATTATCGGACAGAACTATTGTGCATGCTTACATTCAATTAAGCTACATCAAAACGTTTTCACAGCAGGTAGTCATTCGAGTAATGTCTTCTGCACGTGTTTGTTTTGGATTATTAAGGAAGACTAGCTTTAGGTTGACTAAATTAGAACATATTTTAGGATTAATTAACACCAGGTTTCGTTCATGCAAGGTTTTAAGTCATGTCTAATGTAAAATGTCATAATGTGTTCCATATTATTGTTAAAATGACAGCTGAATTAGTTAGCTTTCAAATCAAAATTTGGAGTTTTATGTACATAAGGTAAGTTTTACCTTCATGAAGTAGAATTTTTTACATTGTATATTCATCCCTTTTTCAATCTAGCTTAACTTGTTATGTGCTTTGTTGCATACAGTATTATAAATAATAATGCCATGTATTATATCATCTATAGTATAAACCCCTTTAAAACTTAACAAGATATTATTTAGTATTAATCTTGTCAGGTTAAACATTAACCTTTAATTATATTGGAAGTATATGCCACTCTTTACAGTTTTAACTCAAAAAGGGAAGTGATGGAATAAAGGCTCTCCCCCATATATATATATATATATATATTTACATTTTGAACAAGATACCAATGTCCGTGCACATTTCAGCACATATCTTGAAGATGTGTGAAAGACGCTTAGCTACTCGATCCACGAAGTAGCAGTCACTGGCCATGTGCATGAAATTTTGGCACCTTGTATATAATGTGCATAGTTCTTCAACATTGTAAATAACAATAGTTTTTGACTGCTTCAATAAATAAACCAGTTTAAGATAAATTAACCTAGTAACAAGTAAACTTTTGAAAGTAGACGAGTTGGAGCAATTGTTTTATCAATAAAGAGTTATTTTTATCCTACAGAATCATATACAACATTTTCAATAAGATTTCTTTATACTTAACATATTATTTACTAGGAAAGAAACTGACAATACTTTAAAAAACAAGATTTGTATCAAGTCATTCATATCGGTTTCATTGAATGTTTGGTGCGTTCTCATTAGTTAGGCCAGCCGCACGCTAGTTGAATAGAACAGGTCAGAATACAACGAGACTGATGTTCTGTGGCATCTCATCTCATTCTTTGGTGGCCGCACACTACATTGAACAAGTCAGTTAACCGTCAAGGAAGTTTAGTCTAGTTTCTCACTTTTGCTTCTTTTTCATAATTTGTACTGATACATAAAGTGGCGATGACTCACCCGCCCACCCATACACACCTACAGTGGTGTATTGGTGTGTACAGTGGTGTATTGGTGTGTACAGTGGTGTACACCACTCACTCTTTCATATATGTACAGTGGTGATGACCCATCAATTCATACAGTACAGTGGTATTGGACCACCCACCCACCCATACACATACAGTAGTTATGACACGTCCACCCATACACGTACAGTGTTGTATTGGTGTACACCACCCACTCTTCCATATATGTACAGTGGTGATGTCCCACCAATTCATACAGTACAGTGGTATTGAACCACCCACCCACCCATACACATACAGTAGTTATGACACATCCACCCATACACGTACAGTGGTATTGGTGGTTATTATTACAGTGGTATTATCAATTATGCATAAACCATAATAATGGTCATAGTGCAGTTCATACAGTTTAAATAGTTAATCCATTCTTTTCTTCTTCACTCCAGACAATAAAAAAGAAAATTTAATGATAGATTTTAATTTTTATGTAATTAATACTAAATAAAATCATATTTAACTGTGATTAGTCATGTTTATAAATAAATCTGACATTATCGTTGTCCTCAGTCATCTTATAAAATATTTTTAAAAACACCAAAATAATATAAACCACAAATTAACTACAACTGTACTGTGGGAATGGAAGTAGCGCATGCTCAGCGCATGTTTTTTTCGATAGCGTCTGGTCATACAATGAAAATTAGGGAATCTTTTCCAAGACGCCTTTAGACGTCTGTTGAAGTTTTTTTTCATCTTGTCGGGGCAGTGTGTGATTACACCACTTAAACAGATGCAAACACCACAGACATCTGAAGGTGTCTTGTCTTGTCCTGTTTCATCTCGTTCGATTCAGTGTGCTAAAGGCCTTATCCAGCTTATTGTGGTGGGCCAGGAACGGTGGAATCAACCCACCCACCTATACATGTACAGTGATATTGATACATGTACAAATATTGGTGCTAAAATATAGCTTAGTTTTTATCAAATATAAATAAAGGTAGTAGAAATCTCATTTTTCAAAATGTACTACCAATAACTTTTACAAATATGCTCAAGTAGGGTATTGTAGTATGTTTTTATCTCAGAGAATATTTACTTATAAACAAATTTAAGATTAAGTAATGGAGAGGAAGGGCTTTTTTATCCCAAATTTCTCCATATTAAATATCACAACTTGTTAAACGCCATTTAGTTTACTTTGGACTGTAGTAATGAAATTGTTTAGATAAATAGTGCATTAAAATACATAATATATTTAATTATATCAAGTTAAATACTTCCTTAACAGTTGAGTTTAAAAAAAGTTTGTAATGAATCAAACAAAATTAAATAATGATTTTTATTCTTATGGCAGGTTTCTACGAACCAGAGCAGCAGCGATTTGAGAAACCAAGAGCTCGATCTGCAGGAGGAGAGTCAGGGAGTTTCCGAAGAAACCACACCTACCGCCGTTCCCGATAAAATCAAGTAAGACTCTTTAGCGATAGAATTAGAGTGTCAAGGTTTCATACTGAAACTTAAGTTTTACAATTTTGAGAATTTAATTTATTCTACAGTTAATGTATGGTTCAGAAAGAATAAATATTGACCAATTGACTGAATATAGTTTTATGCAATTATACTTAATTTATTTTGTATAGGTTTACGAGTACTGGGTAGAAAATATTAGGATTTATATCCCTATAGTGAGATTATTAACACAATAAGGTTGAAGATCTCCATTTTTCTAACATATATTAAGGGGTGTCGGGAGCTGAATTATGGTAAAAAATGACTTTTTGTGTTTTTTATATCAAATTATTCGGCATTTAATTGCCGTTACTTAGAAACCAACTATATAAAAATCGGTTCATTGGTTGTTAAAAAAAATAAAAAGTTATACGTTAGTGTACGCTGATTTTTCTAGGATACTTCAGGATCAGCTGCAACATTTTGTGTATTACTCAATTTATTTTTCAAAAGAGAGGTGTAGTGATATTATATTTCCTACAGTTGGCACACCTGTTCTTTAGGTTCGTCACCTGTTGTTATTTCAGTCATATTTTTCTTGTTTACTAGTTAATTGTTGTTGATGTTTGATGTTTATAACCTTCAACATTGTTTTCAAATGTGAATGATATTTAGTGTAGCATTTGACTGTAAAATATATTACAATTAAATAGTAAAAATGCCTAGATTTTCAAATAAAGTGTTTAAAAGACGTAAGAATGTAGGGAAACCTAAAGTTGTGTGTGTGCAACTAAAGTTGCACTAAATTAAGTTTTATTTTCATGGTTACTGCATGTTTCCAATAAAAAGGAGTTTTCCGAAAAACAGTGTTTTTTTTCGAATAAGGTACATTGTTTCAAAAACTATGCGTGATAGCTCAATAATTTTTTTTTTACTTGTAGATCCAATCAACCTCTACAAATTAACACAAGGTTTTAATAAAATGTTAATGATTTTTTTTTTATTGACACTTTTGTATACAAATTTAGTAAAAGTTTTAGTATATTTTTAAAAAATTCTGAAAAATCACAAAAAAAATTTAAACTAAAACCCTTGTGTTAAAATGTCCAAGAAAGTATGCACAATCAAATATAAAAAAATCATTATGGTATCATGAATAGTTTTTTTTTAATGTTCTCTGAATTTATAGAATTTAACATTGGTTTATATGGAGCTCCCGACTCCCCTTAAGAATTATCATGATTTAAACATTCTATCTGAAGTGTCATACACTTCACTAAACACTAAAAATTATTTAGAAAAAAAAGTAAATAATTCTGCTAAACATTAACAAACCATACATCACAAAAGAAAGCCCTCTGGTCTGAGGAAGGTGAGCGTGGTTCACCGAAATGGATCAACATAATATTTGTGCATTTTGTGCTTATATTGTAATATATTTGTGTTGTGTGACATTTACTTGTACTGTAGTTGATTTATATCAATTTAACATAATAGTTTGATTTTGAAAATTATTTGAAGCCAAAATGAATAAGCCTTGCTTGCAATAATATCTAAAACTCAGAGAAGGAACATAGATTTGACTGACCGATAGACTCCAACCAGCTTTGTTGATTGAACTTTTAAAGCAATTGATTAGTTAAACCCATTTAATTCATTCCAATATATTAGTATGGTCCCATCTAAGTTGTGAAACTATAGTATATAAATAAAAATGACTTCCATCACATAAGCAGCTAACATAGGTTTTCCTTATAACAGCTATATTTTCCTTATTTTATCGCCTCAGTTAACAGAATATATTGATTATTGAGGATTAATGTGCATTTCAGGAATGTTGGAGTCCTTTAACTTGCACATGCTCCAGAAAATGCTGTTTTTATTCTCTAAGTTATTGATTATATGAGTTCCTCATTCTAAATGGGTTTTTACTTTGTTACAGAATAAGAAATGAAAAATCCCATAGTTGGCAGTCAAAAATCAGTTTTTAAATAACAGCCTTAAAATTATTTATGAGATAACTAGGAAAAATTGATTTTTGAACCTTCATTAAATGGACTAAAGTATTTGTATATGTTTCTAGAAACATAGTCTACTGTAAATTAAACTGTATATTTACTTATCATAAATTAAAGTAAATTTTATAATATTAATGGCTTTCTTTTAATCTTAGATTTAAATATTAACTTTGAATATAATAAAAAAACTAAACAACTTTCTGTTAAGGGTATTTAATTATTGTCAAGTTAAAGATTCTGTTATCAAAGTTAGTTAACGTATTACTGATTCATTGTTCAAATTCAACTGTGTTACATTACTACTTCTATAATTTATTGAGATTTCACATGCATTGGATCGGTTTACCATTTTTAAATTCAATTTACTCAAAGAAAAACTTAAAACTTAATTAGTGCAGATTTTAGATTGTTGGTACTAATGTAATTTAAAAAGATTTAATCAAGCTACAAAAAGATCTTAATCTTAGTAACTGTAGGAAATAGTGTTCTTACATATGAGACATCAACACAACATTGTGCGTATTTTAAGGTGAATATGAATTGGCCTTGATAAGAAGATTCTAACATTATTGCAAGAAAACTGCATCAAGCAATATCAAGCGTGCCTGTTCCTCGGATGAGTGACCGGTGATGGTTCCCGTCCTTGTATGCATCCTAACTCTCCTTTAACCTTTTTTCCTTTTCTAATATTTTAGTTTAAAGCCACTTTACAATACTTTTTTATTCCTGTACAGTACTTTTTCAAGAGTTATCAAAATGAACCTAAATAACAACCTTTTATACTTTTTATTACAACAAACACAAGAATTTCTCAATTAAATATTGATATTTTATTTATTTGCATTTAATTATAAAATACTAGAATTGTTGCTATCTATTGGCAACAGTTCAAACATTGTGTCTGTAACATGCTGTGATCTGGTTGTGAACTAAGAAACAATTCATTGCGTATAGAACAGATTTTTCATTGTTTTTGTCCAGACATTTTTATTCCACTGACCTAGCCAGACTGTCATAGTCATAATATAATACTTACATTGAAGTTCTATTGATATTATATTTGCATTATTAACCCTTTAAATCCCGGGTATTTTTTAAAAAATATCTGCCAAAAATCCCAGCATTTTTATTGTAGTATCTGCCAAAAATCCCGGGTCTATTTTGCCAATTTCGCAGTATTTTACTAAAAAATTAATTTTTCGCTTGTTTTTTAATAAAACCTCATGATTCTTTTACCACTTTATTCCAAATAAAGTGTACTACAAAACTACATAAATATAAAATAAGTATTCAAATAACAAATTTTTTGTAAAAAAAAGTACTTACAGAAAAAAAATGTTTGCCGAAAACTTTTCACTTTTTGTCCATGAAGGAAGAAGTAAAAAATTAGATATGACAAATATGATTGTATCACCTTGAAGCCCATTGTTTATTTAACAACTTCATAAAATTTCATCACTTTATCACAAAAAATAAAATAGACAATAATAGTTGTCAAGCTGTCAGCTGACCGCCATAGAGATCGACGCGAATTGCAATGCTCAGTTGATTATAGGTTATAAAATAATTCAACGTGCTATATAAAGTTCAGAAATAATTTATACATAAACTATGATTCTTTACGGTCAGCTTAGTATAAAACATGTGTAATTTTATCATAATTTAATATTAGAAAAAAATTTTTTTGCTGAGGTTCGTATATACGGACGTTGGGATTTCTTGCAGATACCCTTCAGGTCTGTATATAGGAACGCCGGGATTTCTTGCAGATACTTTTCAGGTTCGTATATACGAACCTCGGGATCGTAAGGGTTAAATTGTATACATTTACGGGTAATAAGTAACTTAATTTATGGTGGACAGAAGATATTTTATTTGTATAAGTTAATAAGTTTTAGAATTAAAGATTATGGTGATTCCAATAGGGATTAATTTGATGTTGAAAACAATTTTGAGGAACAGTGATAATGATGTTTTTAGGTATTTATGAGGAAAGTAGTGGGGGCACTATTGAGGATTTATCAGCCTTGTTAATCAGCTCTTAGCTCAACAGCCTAATAATAATTTATAGATAGATAGTACATTCCCCATGTGCAATGACACTTGACGACAATTTTGTTTCAAGAACATCTAATTTTGACACTTAAAGATTGGGTACCATTGTTTTTGATGAAATAACAGATAATAAACTTTGAACTTTGGAGGTCCATGACTTCGACCCGGATCATGTCGTAGCTGGCATGCCTTGTGGGGAAGACACCTGGAACTGTGTTGCCCACTATATTGAGGCCATACTTCGGGAAAAGAGGGCAGATCTAGACTGCTAACTTAGCGTTTTATATTGTGAAATACCTTGGAGGCAAAACAACAAAGAAGTCTATCCCGAAGTAACGTGAAAAACGGTTCCAAGCTAGTCTTAATAAAAGATAGGGCTTCTTAATGGTTAGTTTTGGAAACAGAGAGTCCCACATCTCGTTTGTATGAATTATTTCCTCACGCCATAAAAAATACAAAATAATTACTTATTCTGTGTTAAAAGATAATGTTTTATTTTCTCAGTGTATGTTTTAGTTTTGTGTGCTGGGGTTCATATACAAAGAAAAGTAATGTATTTAAGAGTTAAAATATTTCTTCTATAACATTTATTGCGTTAACCTTATGAATAAATCGTACAACAATTGGAACAAAAATTTATGACAAGTAAGTAAATTATGTAAGACAAATAAAATATAAATTCATTTCATATTCATATATCTTTAAAAACATGATAACTGTAGAATTTTATGTACGCTACCTACATATGTAAATACTTGTAAGATAAAATGAATCTATGGAAAAAATTAAAAATAATTAAGCCTGTTATGAATAACAAAGTAAAGAAAATTTTAAAAATCCAATGAAACTGGTAGTAATGACACTTTTCACTTTTAAAAATGGACTTTACTGCTTACTTGTAATAAAACAAACCAAAAAAATATAGTAAATTATTATAATAAATCTATACGCCCTAGTTGCTGTTAAGTCATAGGTCATACCAGGGTTAAAGGCGTTAGCCTTGTTTTAAGGGGTGAATATAATATTGGACTTTAGATAAACTAAATATGGTTAGTTTGATCTCAATATGCATGAAGAATAATAATAATAAAAAAAAACATGTTAACTCCAAGCAGTATACAATGGAAGATGGTTTGGTTCTGTAACGTAAGGTTTAGTCTATTGCTTATACCAAATTAATACCTTAACTAAATGTACGTTTTCATTATAGTTAGTGATATTTTCACATGGAGTCTAACCAAAATTAAATATATATTTTAACTTTCAGTGATTTGTACAATATTTCATTGAACAGAATGAGTATGTTTTTTAGCCACACCATATGCCAAACAATATCCCCAACATTTAATAAAAGAATTGAATGCCTTATATAAACCTCAAAAAAAAACTCTTCAAATGTTATTTATTTAGAAATAATAAATAGCTTATATAGTTTAGACCTATTTCAATTACTACAACTTTGTTCCTCAACCTGTTGCAAGACATGTGGGGCACAAGTTACCATATTCAAAATGGTCAATAACATGTTGTTGCATAAGTTTTGGGAGAAAAATGAGCTAAGCTACTGTGGCACAAAACATATCCAGCGACTTTTCCCACGAGCAATGGAACCAGGGTGTGACATGTGCATGGAACATGTTCAGTAGCCTTTCAGTTGTTTTTTTCTCCAGAAAGTACAGCACACACTAGAGGTTGCAGGAAATGGAAAAAGTAGACCACTTTTGTCGGGCATCTCTCTCGTTACTTTTGACTAGGACTTGAAAGACTTGCAAGAATGGTAAGAATGGAAATGAGACTTTAGAAGAATTAAATTAAAATCAACAAAAACTTAAATTAAACTGTTAAATCAAATATACTTGGAGAGTTCACTGCTACAATATAGACAATAATTATTTTGTAAGTGGCTTTATAGTAAAAAAAAAATATAAAGTACAGAATAGTACATTATTTATCTATACTGTAAAGGTGTGAATGTGAATTGCACATTTCTTTTCTTACAAAATCTAGTTGGTCAAGTGTGATAATATAATTACGGAAATAATATAATGAATAAGAAAAGGCCCTTTTTAGAAAAACTTTTATGTGATTGATTAGTGACAAAAAGAGTTGTTGTAAAACTTTAAAAAATCCTCAAGCTCTCAGATACAGCACACACAAAATTCCGAGTAACAATGCATGTAACAAGTAAAACTTAGAACAACTATATTGTTCTATGTAAAACATGTATAAGAGATCTTTTAAAAAACTTTGCATTAATTAATTCTTTGACTTATTTTGTGATTGTACTAAATCACACATATTCTACAGAGAAAAATGGACAGTGACACTAGCCTGTGATACAATCTGTCGAGCAGCTCGTCCCCGCAGCGGCAAGCCTGGCCTCATCACCAAGCCCTATCCTCGGTCTGCGTACATCGCTCGGCGACCCATCAAGTCAGCACACATCGTCTCATGATGGCTGTGTGACTTAGTAAGACGTATCATTAAACACAATGACCAATTTAACAAAGTTAATTGTTCAACTTTAGTTTAATCTGAGTGAAAAGCTGTTTATTTAACGTTAACATCATCAGTTAGTGAGATGATTTCCGAGAAATATTTTTTATAATAAAACTACTTTGAACAAGTTTAAATAGTATTTAGTGTTAAATATTCTTTAAAATGTAGTCAGTCGTGATATTATTTATCATAATTTTTTTTTCATAACCTTCCTTTGTTACTAGTTTTAATGTTTTGTCATTGCAATGTGCTAGAAGAGCTTTTTTATATGTTAGTCAAAGTAAGTTAAGAAGTATTAAAAAGAATGGTCTAGTCTGAGTTTTTGACAACAATACTCCTTGTCAAGACTTAGTTCCTGAAAAAAGATTAACACAATTTAATGAGTTACTTTAAAAACAATTATTATTGTATGTACTTTTTTCTCTTCCAATAAAAAGATTTCTTTGTAAAATTATTGAAATGTATTCCCTTTTTTTCTTATTATCTTTAAATTAAAATTATTTATGTAACTATCGAGGAAACATAAACTGAAGCAAAGTAATGTAGATAATACAAATAAATACCGTATAGGTATTAAGAACACATTTTTGAAGCTTTGTTTACAATTTTGTAAACAATGTTAATTTGTTTGTTGTGAATAGATTTTCCTAAGGTCACAGTATTTTGTATACAAACATTTCATATGATCATTAATGTTATATGTATACGTCATTTCATATGATCATTAATGTTATATGTATACGTCATTTCATATGATCATTAATGTTATATGTATACGTCATTTCATATGATCATTAATGTTATATGCATACGTCATTTCATATGATCATTAATGTTATATGCATACGTCATTTCATATGATCATTAATGTTATATGTATACGTCATTTCATATGATCATTAATGTTATATGTATACGTCATTTCATATGATCATTAATGTTATATGTATACGTCATTTCATATGATCATTAATGTTATATGTATACAAACATTTCATATGATCATTAATGTTATATGTATACAAACATTTCATATGATCATTAATGTTATATGTAAACGTAATTTCATATGATCATTAATGTTATATGTATACGCCATTTCATATGATCATTAATGTTATATTTATACGTCATTTCATATGATCATTAATGTTATATGTATACGTCATTTCATATGATCATTAATGTTATATGTATACATCATTTCAGCCAACTAACTGCCATTGACCTTTGTTTAAAATTGTGATTTGTAAGTTATTTTTATTAGTACAAACAACTTCAAAAACCAATAAACAATTAACAGTAAATTGTTGTAAATCTGTTTGAAAAAACTTACTTTGTTACTGAGCACGGAATTGTTAATGTTTATGTGTTATGTTTGTACAAACGTATTTCTTTTCTTAAATAATTTATGCTTTTCAAGTTTAATTGATGTGATCATTTTTTAGAATAAGGTTTCGTGGTATTTTAAACAGTCCAATAAACTGAGCTCTATTTGCTTGAGAAAACATTCTTAAAGTTAAGCAAAATAATTTATCTAACTAAGTAACGTGGTAAATAACAAGCTTAAGTTAAATTAATAATAACCTTATTTTTATTTATATTTGTTGGTTCAAACTTGAACAAAATAATAGCAGCGCTGGATTTCTCTATCAAAATTAGAAGAAAATGTGGACTTATATATTTTAGCTCTTTTCTATGTGTTGGTCTGATTAGGAGAAAAAAAATCCTTACATTAATTAATTAATAAAAATGTTAAGTATAGAACAATGTTAAACGTATATTTATATAGTTTTTAGTTAATGACATTAGATTTTATATAGATTCATTGCCTTACCTAAATGAATTGTAATACTTTTGTCAACATCACAAAAACATCTTACAAAATGTGAACCATGATTTCTTAAATTATTTAAATCCATCTATTCAAGTTGTGTATAGCATAATTTATTGGCATATAACAAACAATTTAGTGAGAATGGTGTGACAAGACTGTAAATCCCAGATCCATTTCACTTTACTCCTTTTCTATTGTGATCGGCAAAGATGAGACCAGGGGTGTTTCTTTATATATTCCCAACTGTAATTCTTGTGCGTACAATAATAAAACTTATAAGATGAATTTTTGTAATGGTAAATTTGATTTTCTAATACAAAACTTAAATAAGACAATTTAAAATACAGTCTTGCTAAACCAACTTTATAATTCTTATTTTTTACAATTGATTTGTTTTTTATTTGGCTCTAAGCCTGTATATTTATAAATATTTCTGGTCTTATATTCAAAATAGTAACATTTCAGTAAACGATACATTAAAATGTACATTTTATATCAAGGGTAAAATGTTCGAAAATAATTTTCAGAAGCAGAATAAAATAAGTATTATTTTAACATGGTGAGAAAAATTAGTATGGTTTTAAAGTAGTATAACATTTAAAAAGTAATGATATTGTTGAATAATGATTTCAGAAGATATATAGGATGTTTTATTTTTTTAGCTGGGAACATAATTAGGAGAGCAAAACTGAGTTTTAATTACAGTATTCACAAATTAGTAGATTACCCTGGCCACAATTAGGTTCTTTAATATAAATTAAATTAGGTCAGTCTAGAACAAAATTTTAATGTTTTTGTGAGCATATTGGACATTTTGGACAAACTCTCATTCAAGCTTACTTTGGGCTTCTAAAAAGAAGTAAATTTATAATAGCAGCGTGTCCAAAATGTCCTAAAAAAATATACTCTCAAAATCTATATATTTAATTTTGTAAGGCAAATCGGTTGCGTCAAAATTACAAGCGCTACACTCCACCTACGGCCTTCGGAAATGGCTCATTTTAATACTTTGATATTGTAGATGGCGGGTAAAATAAAAGTTTTGCAATTCGCTTTTAGTGCTCCGCCCCATTTACCTTCAAAGTTCCCATGTTAATCTTATGTGAAGAAGGCTTCTAACTTTTGTTTTGATTTATTAGTCCAGCTGTCAATAAGACAAATTAAATATTCCAGCTGTTAATTGTGTATACTCTAATTAAAAGGCACAAGACCAAACCTTTAAGAAACTGGTATTCACCTGAACAAACCAGTGTTTACACATGGGCAACTTTATGTTGCATTTAGTAGAGTAAAATCCCCAGACGGAATTAAATTAATTGTTTTTTGAAAGTACAGTCGATCAAAACAGCGAAACGGACAATTCTTACAACAACAAAAAATATAATTTACAGAGAAGATTTAACACAACAATAATACCTTCTTAATCTCAGTTTTACAAAACTATTAATAATTAAATATTATTTATTTAGGGACTTTTGCCCCTACAAGCCACAAGTATTGCATTATTGTTCTAGACTAAGCCAAATTAATTTATTTGTATATAAAGAGAGATAGGACATCAGCAAACTTATGTTAGAAGACACAATAACATTCAAGCTTACTTACCACTGGCACTTTCTTCAGGTGAGTAGAGAGAAAATGAATTTATTAACCCTTTGAGTGCCGTGGTCTTTTCGCAAAAGTCATATGCATAATTTGCTCGCCAGTTTTTCATGAATCTACAAGTGTTTGGGAAAAAAAATTAAAAAAACCATTACACCAATTCCAATATATTTTTCTTTGTTTATTTTGTTATACAATATTTTATAAGGTGTATATTTTGTTTAACACTTAATAACTATTTAAGATTTAAAACGATGACTAATAACAAAATATTTTTTTCTTAAGTAAACAACACTCAAAAACAAACTTATTTTACATGTACACAATATTTTTTATATTTTTTTAATCATACCAAATAAAAAAAAAAACACAAAATAAAAGACACATTTTGTGTAAAAACTATCTTTTTATTTTTAAAATAAGCAATTTATAATAAAATAAGCACTATAAAAAAGGCATTTACAAATACAAAAAATAACTTCAGCTATAGCAGTTGCAAACTTTCTTTGCAACTAGGAAACAATTAACAAAACAACATATGTTTAAAAGTCTATAATACAACGTTAATAACAATAATGTTTTTGCTGAAAATAAACCATGCTTGCACAAATAAACAATGCCTCAATAGCAGAGCAAGGGACACATTACTAGCGGAGCGGGGGAAACTATTTCAGTCGAACGAGAAAAAATGCTAATCGGCATACTTCGGAATAATATAATTATGTTGCACTGATCGATTAGCTCCAGTGATTATATAATATATGAAATATTAATTAAATATTGATCGTCTACTATGTAGACGCTGGCAATTTATGCATATTCTCGATCATTACTATATAGACACCACAGCATTCTTTAGGGTTAATTATATATTCCTTTAGTTTAAATCGTGTTGAAAAATCAATTTATGACCAATGTAATCTTATAATTTTGAATACTGCAATGAAACCACTGTTGTGCATTCCTATTTATATTCAAAGTTAAAAAAATTAAAAGTATTCTAGCCATTTTCGGAATTAAATTAAGTATATTATTATAATTAATTGTATACCACATTTAGACCGTATCGATTTTCACAAAGAACACCAAATTTAGTTCAATATTTTTTATCTACTTTACTAGGCTCTAGTAAATTTTAAATATTAAAACCTCAAAGGTAAATAAATAACTTTCCTTTTAGTAAAAACTATTTTTGTTCTATATATATGTTACTAACTGTACAACTCATATGACTTCAGCTCTTATAAATTTATTTTAATGTAAAATATGTCATATTTGTGTAAAAGAATTTACTGAATAAAAAAAAAGCAATACAAACTAACACTTTTTTTCCCTAATATTCCGATTTCAAAAGATCAATTTAATCTGTAGCATATGTTTGTGGAGCCTCTAATTTGAACAGGTAAATGGAATTGTTCTCCCCCCCTCCTGTATTCACCACACTAGGAATTGACGATCCTCAGAATACAATCTCCTTGTCAGATGGTGGATTTGTTCACCTCCAAAACTGGATAACTCAGCTCGTAGCCAGTATGTCAAGACACAGAATTCAATTCCCAGTGGCGGCTATCAATCCTTGCTGCAAGTAGAACAACTGCTCTCTTTAGCTTTAAAATAAAATTATGTTTGATTAAAAATGAATAAATAGATAGTTTTAATAAATAATCAACACATAGTCTACTATTTACTATATTAAAACCAATAAGAAACAGTGATAACAGTAAGTGATTAATTTAGTTAATAGCTTACGTAAATTTTAAGCATAAACAATATCAATTCATTTGAACATAAGCAACATTTTACCGCTATGATGTATTATAACTCATTTCATGAGTACATAAGTGAGTAACGAAATGACGTTGATCACTTCAACTTCAAATAATCGCGTCCTTAGTGTGTATCAACAATCGGTTTGCAATTAAACTACTAACCTACAAGTAAACTTGTATCTTAATAGTCTGATAACAATTAACCAAACAAATACCAATCCATTACCTAATACATAAGTTTTGCTTAAGACACGTTCTTATGAGTCATTTTTAGTTGATTAACTAAAGTTGAATGAAAATCCTAGTGAGAACCTTTGTTTCAGTCTAGTTGATCAACTTTGTAGTGGATCAACAAATGTTTTACTGAGTCAAACTTTATTATTCAAGTACGAGTTATAAAAATTGAATTAATACCCATTACCTAATAAATAAGTTTTGCGTAAGGCTGTTTGGTCAAAAAAACTTTTTTTATTTTTACAATTGCAATGTCTTTATACCAGATATTTATAAATGCCTCCCAAATAGTTCTTTCATTAAAATTATGTTTATAGTTATAAATCCATCACCTCAAAGATGCGAATGTGGGCTTTCTTGGTACATACAGAATTAAGAAACTAGTTTCCCGATCATTCACAAATTTTAAAAACTGACCTTCAGGACTGGCCTCGCCCATCAGTTATTTTTATTATGTAATTTTACTGCAAATTTGATTTTAAATAATAAATGTTTTATGTTTGTTTTATTTTATTATTACAAATTTATGCTTTTTTGTATCACACAGTTTATAAAATTGTATAACTATATACTCAACTTGTGGCATTAATCATTCTTCAAGCTCTTTCTTACTGGATGAATAAATAATTTAATGTTATAAGATGAACAGCCATTAGGGTCACATCATCTGCATACATGATTGATTTTGCATTTAAATTTTTTGGAAAATCAAACTGTAATAGTGGAAAAGAAGGGTCCAAGAATAGAGCCATGAGGAGCATCCATGTCCACATTCTGTTAAGTTAACGTCAACCCACTAATTGAAACATATTGCTTTAATTCAGTCTGGTACAAATTAATTTATTTTGAGATTTTCAATACCATAGAAAATCTTAAGCTTATCAATTAGAATGTCATACGAAACACAGTCAAAAGCTTTGCTTAAATCGCATAAAATGAGAGTTATAGGTTCTTTTTCTTTGAAGGCTTTGGTGGAATAATCTACTAGATAGATTTACAAGAGGGGTTGTTGATGAACCCTTGCAGAAACCGATTTGACAGCACCGAAACCTTAGCCACCACTGTAAGGTGAGAGTCAATTGGCAGTAAATTAAGCAGCACTTAGAGTGATGACATGGTAGGAAAGTTGCAAGATTTGGAAAATGAAAGATCTACAGGTTTAAAAGAAAATGTTAAGAAAACTAAATCAATGAGGATACATGTGGCAAACAACGACAGATTCAAAATAGCGGATGAAGAAGTGGACAGTTTTACATATCTAGGAAGTGTCTTAACAAGAGCTGGCGGAACTGATGAAGATGTTATATCAAGAATTAGAAAAGCAAATGCTGCATTCATACAGCTTTATCCAGTGTGGAAAGCTAGAGACATTTCAACTAGAACCAAGTTAAAGATATTCAATAGTAATGTTAAGTCTGTGCTGTTATATGGGTGTGAGACTTGGAAGGTATCTTCATCCCAAACACAAAAACTTCAAGTCTTCATTAAGCGGTGTTTGAGGAAAATACTAAAAATTTAATGGCCCGATGTTATCTCAAACAGAGAGCTGTGGAATACTACAAATGAAGAACCTGTAGATTTGCAGATCAAAAAACGAAAGTGGCGGTGGATTGGGCACACACTACGTAAAAATCAAGATGCAGTGGAGAAACAGGCTTTGAGTTGGAATCCCCAGGGGCAGAGAAGACGAGGAAGACCAAAAATGACCTGGAGAAGAACAGTAGACGAAGAAATAAAAGCCGCAGGGAAAAGCTGGAGAGAAGTGAGAGCCTTTGGCTGCAAACCGAGTCCGATGGCGTTGTTTCATAGAGGCCCTATGCTCCATGCAGGAGTGAAAGGAAATAATAATAAAAGAGTGATGCCGTAGTTGTGCTTGAAAACGCACTCATTACAACTAAGTATGCTAATCTTTAAAGACTAGGAAGCAAATTACTCACCAAGCTCTACTAAGCTTTGTTCACCATACAAAAGCCCCATAGGAGATCTGTGGGTGAACTACGTGTCTCTTAAGACCAGCGAACCATATGCAGCCTCATTCCTCACATTAAACCAACAGTGTGTCCGGACGCTTAGTGCTTACTAATATATTAGTACTACTATATTACTTATATATAATATAAGTTTACTAATATTAGTAAACTGATGACAGTTCCAAGTCAGCTTCTAGGGTTGCTCCTAGATATTTAGCTTTCTCAGAAAGTCCCAATGTAACTCCGTTATGTTTTAAACCCCTCTGAGGTCTATCTTCTTATAAAATGCAAAACAATGGATTTACCAGAATTGACTGAAAGTTCTTACCTGGAACACCATCGGCTTACCAGTATCAAGCTTTCATTCATAATGCCTGAAGCAACACTACAAACATAGTAGGTAAATAATAGTCGATGCACTGGCAAAACAAGCCGTTAAGAATTGAAAACCTGTCAAGGGTCTTCACATACCTAAGGATGACTTTTAAAAAATAGCCAAGTTAATTTGAACATTCAGTAATTAAATAAAAAAATTGGGTGTGCGTCGGACCACACGGTGGAAGTTATACTTCTTTGGCCATTCTCATACACCCACTCACGCACACAAACAGACAGGATATATAAATGAAATATAAGACATTTTTCAATATTATTCAATATATTTATCTTCAATATATTATACGTGACTTCATTATTATATTATACACCTATACCATAGACCTTCTATTATACCAGACAGTCCCATCATACGGGCGAGCTGGTCGTAGTTCTGGCTCAACGTGTCGGCTAGTTGTTCGAGACCTCGCCAGACTGCGCTGGCGTTGGCTCTCTCCCCCCTCAACCCATTACCCACCCTCCTTAGGAAAGACGTCAGGCACTACGTCATGTACTACGTCACGTTACGTCAACGCTGCGTTGCCAAATTGAACAGTGCATGCGATAAGCCCTGTTGCCGTCCTTCCCCGAGCTCTGGCCAGAGAAGGAGGAGTGCGATGCACGTTTGGAACCAACTCATACATCCTGACGACTAAACACTTTTTACAAATACAATAATATTATACCTACCAGAAAATACGTTTAATAAAAACAAATATGACATGTCATACTGACGACTAAACACTTTTTACAAATACAATAATATTATACATACCAGAAAATACGTTTAATAAAAACAAAAATGACATGTCATACTGACGACTAAACACTTTTTACAAATACAATAATATTATACCTACTAGAAAATACTTTTAATAAAAACAAAAATGACATGTCATACTGATGACTAAACACTTTTTACAAATACAATAATATTATACCTACTAGAAAATACTTTTAATAAAAACAAATATGAAATGTCATACTGACGACTAAACAATTTTACAAATACAATAATATTATACCTACTAGAAAATACGTTTAATAAAAACGAAAATGACATGTCATACCGACGACTAAACACTTTTTACAAATACAATAATATTATACCTACTAGAAAATACGTTTAATAAAAATAAATATGAAATTTCATACTAGACGACTAAACAATTTTTAACAAATACAATGATATTAGGCCTATACCTACTAGAGAATACGCTGAATAAAAACGAAAATAACGAAAATAGAGTTTGTATTCATTGCTCCTATGCCCGCACTCTTCAGACGAAAGTTTTGGCAAAACAAAAAAGTTTAAATGGTAATGGTAGTATTGTTTCAATTAGAATAATTAGTTAATATGTTGTGTTTTCTTTTTTTTTCAATCAGTAGGAATGTTACTTGGGCTTTTGCCAGTGTTGAATTCTCTCCTAACTTGTTTTTCATAATACTGTATTATAAATATTGCATTTGTCTAAACAATTGGTTTGGGAAATTAGTATTATTTTTGTACTTATTACTGTAATATTTTTATGAAAGTGTTATTTTTTTACATTATATACCATTAATTATAGTACATATCTCATTTATTGTATTGTATTTAAGTATGTTTTGCTGTGATGAAATGTTAAAGATGGAACATTACAGTACATGATTAATTGTGATGGTTTAATTTAAACGTAAGATGCAGTTTATTTCATAACTCAAAGATGTTTAAAGTGGTTTGTTGTTAACAAGAGTATTATATGTCAATTTGTTTAGTTATTTTATTTGTTCTTCTTTTTTCTGTGGTTCCAATTTTATGCAGGTTTGGTTAAATGTAAATATATATTAACGATTAAATTTAATCGTTACTTTTTCTATTAACTTTTTAACTTATTCGTTAGTTTTGGTAATGTTTAACTTCTAACTTTAACTAGTTGAAAATCTTGCTAACGGTTAAAGTAACTCAGTTAGTTTTTCAAATGTGATAAAAGGTGCAATTTGGTCCGAGGAATGTGGACTGGGGAGAAAGTATCTAAAACTCAGGTCAAAGACCGATTGTTTTCCTCATCCTGACCCCCAATTGTCACCGACAAGCAAGGTCACTGTTTTGAAGACGCACCCCCTATCCTTTACTCACATTTTACTGCCTTATAAATAAAAAAGGTGGACCAAACGAGTATACCATTGTTGTGGGATTGATTGAAATGATCTTTTCACTTGACTAGTTTATGTCTAGGGGTAAAATTGAGATAGTCATTTAGTTATCTTGTTTTAAATCAACGTGTTGGGCCTAAGCTTGTTTATCTGTCATAAACTCTAATACTGTAATTTTACCTATTTACCCATCTATCTGTATAAGTAATTAGGAAAATCAGTTGCATTTTGACGTTAATGCTGTCAATACTTGATTAATTGATCATTACATAAAATCCAAATTGTCCTGTTAAAAAGAAGTCGGGTAAACCCATTTAAATGGTTAGTCAATCCAACATTTCCTCAAACGTTTACTTTATTTTAAATTAGGCTTACTAGGTAAATTCAATCCAGTATATGATACCACGCAACAGAATAAACTATCTTCAAGATTGCAGAACATATTTCAAGTAACAATTGCTATATTTCGTTCTGTTTTCTTTATTTTGCTATCGGCACCGTCGAAAAGAAAAGATAATGATAATACTATCTTTAATATTAATAATATTATCAATGGTAATTAGTTTTGTATTTTTTTAATGATTTATATAGTTTTCATAATTTTTAATTAACTTATTTCAGTAAGAATAAAACATGCACTCAGAACGGCAAATACTTAAACATCTAATATAGAGTGAGTATATTTTGTTCAGTTTTTCTTTACCGCTAATCCCCATACTTTCTTATCAGTGACCCTTCCTTATCATCGCACGCCTGATAAAAATCACCTGGAGTCAACATGTCACGATATTATTTGGTCTTTCTTATTATCTGCGCCAATTAAAAAAAGTTTTGTTATCGTGAATTTCCTATAAGTATAATAGAAGGTCTATGCCTATACTATCATTATCAGTAATTTCTTCGATTAAATTTCTTCGATTAACAATCGATTAATCGATAGTTCTTAAAAATTTGTTCTTACTTTTCAGCGTGACGCGGTTTCTCGACCAACATCCCATCCCAAAGTGTCTAACGGGCGCAAAGAAGTATAACTTCAATAATTATAACACTGGGCCTCTTGATAGCACGTCTGCTTCATATGCAGAATGTCACTGGTTCAAATTCCGGGAAGTCTACTTAGAAATTTGCTAGATGGGTGTGGAACGTTGTCCCTTATAATGTATGTACACAAAGTAAAAATTCCTCTGGCGTAGATAGAATGGAAAAAAGCTTTCTTAGAGTCGCCTAAAACTGCACTATACAAATATGTGCAAGATAAGTATCCCTCAAACCGTGGTTTCATAACTCTCCTAAGATTAGGAATGGAATTATTAACTGCAGTTAAAATTACTAAGGGAGTCCCCAGGGCTCTGTCCTGGGTCCGATTCTTTTCTTATTTTTCATAAATGACTTACCTTTAAGCCTCAAAACCGCAAATACATGCATTTTGCAGATGACACCTCCCTTTCTCTTAGTAATGAAAATCGTGCTGATCTAGAAGTGGAAGTTTACACTGAAACCAGCTCCTTACTTCAGTGGTTCTTTAAGAATAAATTAAGTGTAAATACTGGAAAAACAAATATCATTTAATTTAAAATTAGCAATCCCACTTCCACATATAAGAATATACCGGTATTAAACTACATGATTGGTGATACAATTACTGACCCAGTTACTCAATTCAAATGTTTGGGTGTCATTATTGACGAGAATTTAAAGTTTGAAATTCACATTGATACCGTGTGTAAGAATATCAGTACAGGAATATACATTTTAAAGAGCCTTTCGAAAATTGCTAAGTTAGACGTTCTTTTAGCTTCCTATTATGGTGTAATTTATCCATATCTTCATTATGCCATTTCCTTGTGGCATAGACCTTCTATGTCTATGCTTGTGGGTTCATGAGAATGAAAGAACAAAATTTTTATTTAAACATCAAAAACGCGCAGTTAGAGTAATTTTTAAAAAACCGTCTACTTCTTCTTGCAGATCTCTCTTTATAAAAAATAAAATTTTTCCTTGTATTTATATTTATGCAGTCCTTGTTTTTGTTCAAAAAAATTTTAATTTATTTCAAGATATAGAGTTAAATAATAGAACGTGATATTCACTTAAAAATAACAATTTAAAAATTCCACGCCACAGAACAAGTTTTTTTTAAAATCATCTATTATTCAATTCACTCCCACCATCACTTAAAGTTGAAAAAGATCGTGTTTTGTTTGGAAGGGGGTCATGAAAATACTGAAGACAAACTTGTTCCTTTAAGCTTTCTACAGTGTTAAAGATTATGTTTTATTTACTAAAACTATGTAATTATACAGCTGTAAGGAATGTATTACATTTATGACGCTATTGTACAATGAATTTATTGTAAAAAATAAAGATATTTGAGTTCTGAGTTCTAACATATGTAAATTTCGCCAGGAACATGCAAAATGTAAACAGTAGACTGCACGTCTTCAAATTATATTTTACATTTTAACCACAGACCGCAGTTTACACCGGGGCTACATAGGTGGAAACTTGAGACCTTGCAAGAAATGAAAAAATAAAAAAAGTTTGTAAATATTTTTTCGTTCGTGGTTTGTGACTGACTGTGTGTCCGTTCTTATTATTGTTATGATTGGAGTGTTCAATGTTGTAGACCGGGTTCGTTTGTTCAACATATTAACAAGTAATGCTTTTTGTGGTTTTATTTAATAGTTGTCAAAATGAGTGAAAAACTTAAGGAACTGAAAGAAAGATCTCAGAAGCGAAAAAAATTGCTTGCTCAAACAGTACGTAATACCTAACCTACATATAGGCTATTTAGATTTATGTAGCCTAGATTTACAGATTATTAACGTTAGGCCCATTTAGTTTCCAACTGGGTATTTATGCACTTTCTTGCCACCAAACAAATTTGGAACATTTTGCTTGAAATAGGTCTAGAATTGGCTGTATTTTCACGAGATATGCTTTTTATTCCGCGGAAATAACGTATTTTACCGAAAAATTCGAAAAAATCAATGTCGCAACTTTTAGTATTTTTGATATATTTCCGTTAATTTAAATGGTATTTTAATCATCTTTTTTATTTTGATGTGTTTTTTGCGCTGAATACAAATTTGAAAACTATTTTGGTCTAGTACAAATATTTCTCGAGAAATAACGGAAAACTACTATCGCGGCGGAACGGGATTAGCGGCCATTACGCGATCATTATATACAACAACTATTTATCACAAAAACCAAATTCACATATATTCCCGCCGGAGTGACGGCCGGCAGGCCGTCACGGAGGCCAAACGCTCGAATTTAACGCAAATTACGAATTTTTGTTGAGAAAATAGACAATTAGGATAAGTTAGGTTATGTTTGGTTATGTCAGTAAAAAATGCATTTTTCGAGCTGAAAAAATAATTTTACTACAAAACCAGTTATATATTTGTGTTCAGCATAAAAAAAACACGAGAAACGGAAACATTTTTTCGAAAAATAACGATTTTTAAAAAAGTTGGGTTTTTTCATTATAAGATAAAAAACTAGTTTTTCGATTTTTCGGTAAAAAACGAGTTTTCCGCGGATGAAATCAAACTCATCAAGAGATATAAACTCATTTTCCATCACTTTTTTTAACATGAAATTGTATTTTCAGAGGTGACAAGAAAGTGCATAATTACCAAGTGGTGAAATGTGAGTTTATTTCATCCTGAAAAGCATGTTTTTTTAACAAAAAATCGAAAACTAGTTTTCTATCTGATAGTAAAAAAACCAACTTTATAAAAAACTTTATTTTTCTATGCCTTTTTTTCATTTCTCGTGTTTTTTTATGCTGAACACAAATATGTAACTGGTTTTTTTGTAAAATTATTTGTTCAGCTCGAAAAATGCATTTTTTACTGACATAACCATTTGGTTATGACCTAACTTATCCTAACTGTCTATTTTCTCAACAAAAATTCGTAATTTGTGTTAAATTTGAGTGTTTGGCCTCCGTGATGGCTTGCCGGCCGTCATCCGGCTGGTATGTAAGTGATTTCGGTATTTGGGATTAATAGTTGTTGTATGTGATGGTCGCTAATCACGATCCGCCACGATAGTAGTTTTTCCGTTATATCTCGAGAAATATTTGTAATAGACCTAAATATTTTTCAAATGTGTATTCAGCGCAAAAACACACATCAAAATAAAAAAAGATGATTAAAATTCCATTTAAATTAACAGAAATATGACAAAAATACTAAAAGTTGTTACATTGGTTTTTTCCGCGGAATAAAAAGCCCATCTCATGAAAATACAGCCATTTCAAGTAAAATGTTCCAAATTTGGTTGGTAGCAAGAGACTGCATAAATACCAATTGGTTATGCAGTAAAATGATTCTTTAAGCCCGAAAAATGCGTTTTTTACTGACCTAACCAAATATAATCTAAATTATCCTAGTTGTCTATTTACTCAACAAAAATTCATAATTTCTGTTAAATTCGAGCGTTCAGCCTCCGTGACGGTCTGTCGGACATTATATTGGCCGGCGGGAATATTGGTGAATTCGGTATTTGTGATTAATAGGTGTTGTATATAATGATCGCGTAATAGCTGCTAATCATGCTTGGCTACGAAAGTAGTTTTTCCGTTATATCTTGAGAAATAATTGTAATAGACCAAAATAGTTTTTAAATTTGTATTCAGCACAAAAACACATCAAATAAAAAAAGATAATTGTAAAATAGGCTACCATTTAAATTAACAGAAATGTGAAAGAAATACTTAAAGTTGTGACATTTGTTTGTTTTTGTTTTTTTGTAAAATACGTAATTTCCGCGGAATAAAAAGCATATATCGTGAAAATACAGCCAATTCTAGACCCATTTCAAGCAAAATGTTCCAAATTTGTTTGGTGGCAAGAAACTGCATAAATACCAAAAAAATTGTTGAATTTAACTCTTGAATGTGTTTTTTACCCTAGGCTTAGTACAGTCTGACGTCATTTCGGTAATGTAAGGCTTTTCATTGATTTTGTAAGGTTTGTTTTGAAAATTCATTAAAAATTAGTTAATTGCACTATGGTAATGGAACCTATATAATTTTCTTTGTAACGCCTTTAAAACAAACCTAACAGTAAGCTTATTAAAACTAACATGTTTAATGCTAACAAAAAAGTATATACCTATGAGCTTTGCTGAAGAAATATTGTATTGTTATAGTAATTTAACTAAGCATAGTTATAATATGAATATAAATGATTTATACTTGTAATTATTATAGGCCGTAATTATGAAAAATGATCATTAACCCCTTTAGTGCTATAGCGTCTACATTAGATGCTGTTATGTCTAAAAGAGCAAGCGTCTACATAGTAGACACTATGTGTTTTATTTATAGCCTATACAACAGGCGTGTTTATTTTACTGGCCGCTATTGATGACATTTTATTCCAAAGGTATTAGAGAATCGATATATGGCCATTTGGTTGCTGACAATCAAATTTTTATATTTTTTTTCATGCGAAGGAAGATCGAAGATATGTTCGTCTTTGTTTTGTGAGTGCTGTATGTTGTTCAGTTGCTTAATGTTTTACTTAACAGAAATGCATTATACATATAAATACTTTTGTGTTTCATATTTATAATAAAGTCATTGTTTTTAGCATAGCTAATAAAAACTTTGCCTTAATTAAATTAAATTAATTAAATGTAATGTACATTAACTAAGTAATTACAGATAATTTACTGAATGTCATAGGAAAACAAAACCTTTTTTATGCCCTTTGCATTCATTATTATTGCACCTATAATATGAACATTTTCGTCTTTTAACATTTTATATTGTTAAACAACTTAACGAAGATTTATTAAAAAAATATTTAAGTGTTAATAAATCACAACATTAGGACGAACCCACTTACTTGAACCATTGATCATAATCTCGGCGCATTTGGTGCCACAGATATAAGGGTATAAACTTTCCACCATTACCCCTTCATTAATCACAACACACACACACACTCACAACAGCAGATGGTATGGGAGGTGAAATTGTTTGTCTGCGCCTTTTGTTCAACCACGCATCACTAACCACAAAATTGGTGAACTACGAAAGCTTAAGTACTGTATTACATAACATGCATTTAATCAAATTAATATATAGATAAAGTACAATAATATATAAGTATATTTTGTAAAAATTAGGTTTGGTGAGTTAGTAATTCCATTTTTGAATATCAATGAAGGAAGGGAGGTTGTCAGTTGCGTTGATGTGGAAAGTATATTATACTCCACAAGTTCCTACCTATTTTTTACGGTTACGGTTTACGGTTGTGTCTATCAACTGTCATGTCGATGGATGGGAAGATCCGTCAATGTGTCATCATGTAACAAGAGTGGGTGGGGGTCCATGGGCCGGTAAAGTGATTTGAGCTGGATTGTGCACATTTATTTATCAAAGATCCCAATTTAGTATAACTTTGGATTTTTGTAAATTTTGGTCAAAGAGAAACCGGGTTCAGTTTTATTTACTTTTAAAAATCATGGTTTTTACTATTATCCTTTGGCAATGAAATCATTGTGATATTAAGATGACAGCAAAAAGGTGAAAAAAAATAGTCAGATCTTTCATCCTTATTTTTTAGGTCACAATACCTCTTACCTTGGCCAAGGATGGGGCTATTGAATTATGTGGGTTTGTGGATGCAATTATGCATTTGACAGCATTCGCATTCAATTCATTGAGTATACACTGCTTGAAGACACCATGGAAAATGATCTGGATTGTGAAACAATCAAATGGCAGGTAATATATTTTGAAAATTTACATGTTGTTAACCAATGGTGCTTGTTTTTGTATTAGAATACTATGCAAAATAAAAGAACGCCATGTTTTAGCTCGGAGTTTCAAATGTTGCTGAGTTAAGACAAGCTCTTGGAACAACCATAGAAACTACACCACAGAAAATCACAAAAAAAGATGTGTCTCAACCTGAGGCTACTCAAGAAAAATCTTTGAAGGAATCTACAACTGATGAGTTAGTTTATAAAGATTCTTCTACATTTCTTAAGGTAATGCTTTTGCTTTATCATTCTTCTTCAACTCAGTATTTGAGACTTTAATTACTGACATTTCTCCATAAGCTACAATAAAAAATGTTACTGTACTATATCTAGTTAGTCCCAATTATCTGATATAGTATGGATGTCAGTTATTTAAAAAAGAACAGTGAATTGATTTGTAAACAATAAAATAATGGGTAAAATAGAGACCTTCATCACAGTCAAGAAACACTGAGAAATACTGCTCAGGAATTCTTGCTTTGAGTAGAAAAATATTGAAACCATATTTGTAGGCGTTTCTTTAACTTATTTAATTCTATATTCTTCATTTCGTTTGGAAGGTTATTGAAAGATTTGGCTCCAGCATATGTAGGCTTAACTGCAAAGAGAGTCAGTCTGGTATTGGCAGAGTCTAGTTCTTAGTGTGCCTGGTGTTAAACGAGTGAATGCTTGGTGTTGTTGAACATCAAAGTATTTAGATATCATGGTGCACTTTACAATGTGTAGCCTTACAGCTGTTAATATCGGACGACTGGAAATTCTGTGAACAATCCCCTACAGCTCTCTCTGTAACCAAGCCAGTCATGATTCTGAGAGCATTTTTCTGGAGTTGAGCACACGCTGAAGATTTTTTTTGGTTGAACCGCCTCAGATAACAATGCCATACCTCAAATGCTTTCAAATATAGAAAACATGGGCTGTTGGTATGGCTTTATGGGTGCTAATCAAGCTCTAGTCTGCTTGATAAAATTGTACATAATGCCGAGCTTAGCCTAAGGCATAGGCTATCAATGTGATGTTGCCATGGAAGTTGGTCGTCAGTAATACCTGGTTTTTTTCTGTATGAGGTAAAAGACTGGAGATTTGGTAAATCTGAAACTTCATTCTTTCTCTTTTCAAATGAAATTTGTATTATCTTTGATTCATTAAAAACTAAGTCATTGAATATTAAATGTAATTTTAAAAAACCTCTAAAAAAATCTTTAAAAGTGGTTTTGTGTAAGTTTGTTGGTGCTCTAACTCTTCTTATCAAATAAATCAATTCAAGGAAGGTAATGAATGTACATTGTTTTATTTTATTAAAGGTTAGTACCTGCAATCTGCTAGCGATCCTGGAAATCCTTTTGGATTACGTGTTTTGACTTTTATGTCATCATCAGATCCTTAAACTTGAAACGTTTTCAAAATTATTCTTCAAATTAAAATTATATATTTCTGAATAGATGCATAATTTACATGTATATCTCAGATGTCAGCTTTAAAACCATGTTATGCTAATACTAACAACTAGACTCGTAATAAACTTATCTAAATAAATTTTAATATCAAGTACATATAAAAATTTTAATGTAAAGTTTGTCTTCACTTCTGTAACTGAAACTGAGGTTTTAAATATCGTTAAGAGTCTGGCATGTAAAAAAAGTAAAGACCACTTTGGTTTGACCAATGAACTGGTAAAACAAACAGTATCTTGCTACATTAAGGTATTGACTAGGTTAATTAATTTATCACTTAACCAGGGAATCTTTCCCAATATACTCAAAATAAGTAAGATACACCCAATTTAAAAAAAAGGACAGAGGGATCAGATTAGCAACTATAGACCTATAGCAATAGTCCCTGTATTTTCTAAGGTTATTGAACTTATTATTTCGAAACAGCTGATATTTTACTTGGAAAGTTATAATCTTATTTGTAAAGACCAGTTTGGTTTTAGGAGTGGCCTATCCACTGCTGATGCCACAATCAGTTTAGTCGATAAGATACTTGATAGTTTTGAAAAGAAGGAGCCACTTATTGCGATTTAAGCAAGGTTTTCGATCAAGTGTCGCATGAAATCCTACTAAGAAAGCTAAAATATTACAATATCAAAGATACTCCATTGAATTTGTTTAAAACATATTTAGAGAAAAGAACCCAATATGTTGTAATTGGTAATAGTACCTCTAAGTCATTTATCAGTAAATAGCGGTGTGCCTCAGGGCTCTGTCCTCGGGCCTCTGCTATTTCTAATAATTATTAATGACCTCAGTGTTAATGTGCCTGCAGGAGTAATACTCTATGTGGATGACACTACTGTCATCACTAGACATAAAAATTGCAGCCAGGCGATGGTGGACTCAAAATCAAATTTGGATATTGTTGGAAATTGGTTGGCTGCAAATAAATTGGCCCTAAATCTGGAAAAGACTAAAACTGTGGTGTTCAGCTTAAAAGAAATACCTAGCACTGATAATATCAATATTAATCCTCCTTTTCTTGGTATAATATTTGACCAACTACTAAATTGGCAACACCACATAATTAGAATTAAAAAAATATTAAGCAAAAGTGTGTATGCCTTAAAACGACTTTGCGGGGAAATCGATGAGGATAGTCTCTGGCAGGCATATTTTGGGCTTTTTCAACCTCACTTGTCATATGGCCTTATTGTATGGGGAGGCTCCTCTCATGCTCAGGAAGTATTTTTATTACAAAAAAAATTAATAAGTTTGAACATTGCAGAGGGGCTTTTTTAAATTTTAAAATACTAACCCTCTACTCTTTATATATATTGCAATGTTTGCTCTACCTAAGAGCAAATTTAAACAAAATTGAGCTGAGAGGATCGATCCATAGCCATGAGACAAGATATTGCAATGATGTAAACCTGCCTCAGGTTAGACTAATTAAAAGTGATAAGAGTCCACTAATAATGGCTAGTAAATTGTATAGTAAAATTCCGTTAGAAATTATACAACTTGACAAGAAAAATTTTAAAAAGACTGCAGGAATTCTTAATCAAGCACCCATTTTATTCTATAACTGAGTTTGGTGATGCAGAAATGGACAGAAATGGACTTTAGAGTGTAGGCCAGTGCTGTCTGTATCTTATGACTAAGCCAATATATTTTGTAAAATATCTAATGGCAATAAATATCTATCTATCTAAATATATATCTATCTATCTAAACAAAATAAAACTAAGTGTTGTTTAAAAATTCGTCTGAATTGTAAAACTCTTTGTCAATGAGATATTTTTTCAGTTTGTTCTCTACCTGCCTTGACATGACTTAATTTCAATAGGCAAACAATTAAAGAACAAAATTCCAGCATGAAATATTTTACACTCGAAGAGAGTAAGGCGATTTCTTGGAGTGCGGAGCTTATTACCATGCCTGGTTCGAAACCTGTGATCCGCATTAACTTGTTGGAGTCCTTCACAACAAATAAAATAGACTTCAAAATGTAAAGCCCAGTAAATGTAAAAATGATAAGTCCTCTAAAAACACCTCTGCATGAGGTCAATGGGGGTAGGCCCAAAATAGCACGGACTGCTCTTTTCTGTTCAATAAACACTTTAAATGATGAACCACCCCAAACCTCTCTTCCATAGGACATAAGGGAGAAGAAACAACCATGGTATACCAATAATATTGCTTTCTGATCCATAAAAGGATGTAATGCCCTGAAAGAAAAACAAGTTTGACTTCTTGGGATCTTGAGGTTCACCATTTTACTTTTAAACTAAAAAGCTGACATCAAACTTTAAATGGGAAATGTTCCCTTGCTTTTGGAGAAAATAAAAATGTATTGGTAACATTTTTATAAATTACCACCATTTTTTCATTATGAAGGCCAACTCAGTTTTCTAGTGGAATGCCAAATTTGTTTACCTATTTTTTTTTTTTTTTTTAATGAAAAACAAAAAGAAGTGTGATATTTTAGTTTATTTTCAAAATGTTGCTTTCCTCAAATTAAAAATCATAGATTTAGTTTTATCGCTCAGGCAAGAAAATGTTTTGTAAACCATAATTGTAGAAGCTCAAGATCCCTTTCCATACTTTCCTACAAATTTTCAAGATTTTGGACACAGTAACATAACGCTGTATTGTCGCTGTATTTAATTGTGCATTACAAAGATCGTTTACATATATTAAAAATAGAATTGGTCCTAATATTGAACCTTATGGGACACCATGCCTGATGAGACCCGGTTCGCTTACATGATTTGAAATTTTCACCTTTTATGTTCTACCCTTTAAGTAACTTGAAAACCAATCAAGCCAATCCTCTGATTCCTGCCCGCCATAATTTTTCTAGTATAACTTCGTGATCAACAGTATCAAACGCTTTGGTTATGTCAAGATATTTTGCTCCACACAACATTCCATTATTTATACCTTCATGAATATGGTCAAGAAAATTTAGCAAAGCATCCTCTGTAGATAATTTTTCAGTAAACCCATATTGATTTTTACTGAAGTATTTATTCGATACTAATAAATTGATTAATCACCTTTTGAATGAAATAGGTCTGTAATTAGATAAACAATTTACATCACCCGGTTTGTACAAGGGTATTACAAATGCAGATTTTAAACAATGTGGAAATTCACCTTGTGCCATACTGCAATTATAAAGGTATAAGTGAGTACGTCCACAATGTTTTCGGAAATCCTCTTTACTATAAAAGGTGTGACGCTGTAAAAGCCTGGTGTTTTGCCGTCTTTAGATTTCTTATAATGCTAGCAATTTCTTCATAAGTTATTGAAATCATGAAAAACAATTTGTCTATATGTTTATGCCTGAATACATTACTTAAGTCATTATATTGTAAGTTCGTTCAATTTAGGTCATTTCTTATGGAATAAGCAATTTCAAGAAAGAACTTATTAAATTCAGAAACTATTTTAATTGGACTTGTTATGCAATTGCCATTTACATTTACTTGTTTGCTATTGTTTTTCTCAGCAGACCCTTTTATTAAATTGTTCACTATATCCCACTGAGCTCGCGTATTACCTGAGGCAATATCGAACTTTAAAAAAAAATAACTCTTTCCTAGATCTTAGTTCATTTTTCAAAAAATTTCTACAACGAATATAATAATTTTGCAGTCTATAATTTTCCGGATGAGATTTCATTGCTTGATATAATATTTTCCTTCTGTTTATTTTAGAATACAATAATCCGTTTGCCAAGGTGCAAGATTTTTATTTATTGGTTTAACTGCATATTCATATTTTGAGTGTTCTATAGCCAGTTTGATTATATTAAAAAACTCAAGAAATGCAGATGAAACAGAATCATTATTGTGCACACTGGACCAATCGTTTTTCGTGACAAGAATCTAAAGATTGGCCAAGACTTTTCTCTATTTCAACAAATTTGGCTTTTAATTCACCAAACATGTTAAAAATATCTTGATAGCTTACATTGAAGTTTTATATATAAAAAAAAAAAACTGTATCTGTAGTTTCCACTCTCAAACTTTTCCTACGCTCAATATAACAAGATTCACAACGCCACATTTGGCCTTGTTCAACCAAATACATGACATCATCATTGGACATATTTACACATTTGTTGTGGAAAAAGGATTTACAATCATTACATTCTATTTTTGGGGGATTAGCCTCCGGATCACTGTTCAATACTTAAAGTGGTTTATATACCTGCATTCAAGTAATCCAAGTCGTTGCTTCTGCAACCGGTTTCAACTCGTCATGAGAGTCATCTTCAGGCCGTACAAGGATGTAATAAAATGTGATCACTTCATATGAAGGTCGTCACGAACACATACGAATTCTACGCTCCAGCCCGGCACGCGTCGCGAATTTTTAGTTGTTCATTAATGTCAACGTTTTTAAGTGTTTTGTTATGTGTTCGTATATTCGTAGTGTCCGTTATTCGTATGTGTTCGTGACGACCTTCATATTAAGTGATCACATTTTATTACATCCTTGTACGGCCTGAACATGACTCTCATGACGAGTTGAAACCGGTTGCAGAAGCAACGACTTGGATTACTTGAATGCAGGTATATAAACCACTTTAAGTATTACATTCTACTTTTTGCTTGACATTTTTGAGCGGTTTCATGCATTTTCCACAATCTGAAGCTATTTTAGAGAGTCACAAAACAATTTGCCTACCAAAAGTGAGGTTAAGTACAAACATAGAACAATGGTATAATGAATATTCTGTTACAGCATATCGAACAGAGGAAAATACTCACAACGTAACGTACAATACAACCGGGGTAAATACTTGTGCTTCATCTGTTTTTCCAACCCGCCAGCCCATACACGTACAGCGGTATTGACCCACCTGTCCACACATACACATACAGTAGTTTTAACCCACCCATACACGTACAGTGGTATTGACCCACCTGTACACACATGCACGTATAGTGGTATTGACCCACCTGTCCACACATACACGTACAGTGGTTTTAACCCACCCACCCACCCATACACGTACAATGGTATTAACCCACCCACCCGCCCATCTACGTACAGTGATATTACATACACTTCTACTCCCCTTAGCGCCACGCCATCTATGTTACCCCCTCCATTAACAGAAAGATGTTATTTTTAATCCTCTCCAAAAACAAGGGAATGTTGAAAGTTTGTCGTCAGCTTATAGTTCAAGATCTCAATGGTGGCATGGTTAAAAAACACCCTGTATATGCATTCCAAAAACTACTAAGATGCATGATTATACTAAGTGCTTTGTCTGTTATTTCTTTTGCATACTACTCATTTTTAATACAACCCCGATTATATAATTTAACAAAATTTTTATAATATTTTAACTTTCATTTTTTCAGGGCACACAATCATTCAACCCCCACAATGACTACTGTCAACATTTTGTTGACACTGGCCAGCGCCCGCAGAATTTTATCAGAGATGTTGGTTTAGCAGATCGGTTTGAAGAGTATCCTAAATTAAGAGAGCTTATCAAATTAAAGGTAAGATGTTTCCTGTTTTATTACTCAAATTTATTTTTGAGTAAGTATGAAACAATTTAATATTTTATGATTGGTCCATGTTCTATTAGAAATAGAGGGAAGATGGAGATAAAGCGACGAGACATGAAGAAGGTGTGTAGATATTTTATTTGTAAATGACAGTGATATTTTATTTTATATGAATGTACAGTTTGTCATCAGAACATTAACAGTGTTGGTCCTGTTGGTCCAAAGAGAAAGAGGAGATACGCAGCAAGAAAAAATAAAAATAAATTATACATATACATAAAAACACAAGATTATAAATTTTGAATCAGTTATCGCTGTGCAGTCTCCAATCATGTACCCAGTATGACATGTCATAATTTTAGCGAAATGTGAAACAAATGCCAGCACTTAAGTAGTATTTTTGGTTCTGAAAAAAAAAATACTACTGGAGTATTTAGTACTTGGAACTGCCCACCATTTATCCACCTCTTTATGCAAACCTCAACAATGAAAGTTCATTTGGGCAATTATATATTTTAGACTTTAACGACGCTAATAAAGTTAAGTTAAATCATCAATCAATCAATTTGCTCAAGGGTAAACTTAAGACAGGCTTTACCTACCACAGCCAGTATATAGCCACGGCCAGTTATATGTAAACCCTGTCTAGAGCAGCTAGTGTGATAAATAAAAACCTTAACAATTTATTTTATTCAGGATGACCTAATTGCTGGAACTGCGTCACCTCCAATGTTTTTAAAGTGTGATTTACAACATTTCAACTTCAAAGAGTTAAACAACAAGTTTGACGTAATTCTTGTGGAACCGCCATTGGAAGAATATCAGCGGACTATGGGAGTTACCAACACTCAGTTCTGGAGTTGGGAACAGGTAAATTGATTAAAAATTAACATTGTAAGTAGAAATCAATCAAGTTTTTATTTCATTTAATTATATTTTTATATCTAAGTAACTAAGTACAGTAAAAACCTGTAAATCCGAACCCCACCAATCCGACCTTTTGGCGAATCCGAATCAACGGAAACTGGAAATCAAATATAAAATATTTAAGGCAGAAAAACTTGAAAACATATTTATTATTATACAGAGTAGATAATAACTAGAAAATTAAATAAGGTTGGATTAATTGAGTTGCCTTGTACCATACTCCAATGCAAAGCCAGTTGCACAGGCCTATTAAACACCAAATAACAGTTTGAAGTAAAATTACGTAAATTATGAATCAATCACCGAATTCAATATAGAAGCTTACTTTAAGGTTAAAATAAAACAGTAACTACAGTATTGAACACTTAACACAAATACAGTGAAAAAAAACTGTATTGAACTTTACAGTGGGTTAGCAAGTAAACTCAAATAATGGCACTATATACGCATAACACAGTAACTAGAACAGATGGTAGGTACCATTTGTTCCTCACAACTGCGCAGCAGACTGTTACAGTACATGAACGAAGACAGCTGGTTTGGTTATTCTATTAAATACTGTAAACAAAATATACCAATAACATGGAAGCTTTTAGTTAAGTAGTAAGCAAGCTATTCACCACTAATCCGCTTGAATTGTAACTACAAGAATCAGAAAAAGTATTTCTTGTTTGTTTTTCCACCCAGCTGTCACTTTGCCCATGTGACGTCAGGGGCACATGATACCCACCGTCATCAGCAACATCAATCTGAGATGGGAGGAGAGGGACAGAGTGGTGGGGGGACAGTTAGGTGCAGCGACGTAAGGTCAACTCAGTGACTCATCCTAGCCCCACTACGTCATCCTTATCTGTCAGTAAATATAACAACTGCGCTAAATGATGCTGAGAGTTGTAGAATGCTTTAGATAGTTACGCTAATTTTCAGAAAATCATAACTTGAAGGAGTCCAAACAAGCTGTCCCCCCAATTAGTTCAGATTTGCGGGGTTCTACTGTAGTTAAATTTTACTATAGGCCTTACTGTGTACTATTTCATGTATAGTTGTCCTGACTAGGTACACACTTCAGATTCATTTTTCACAGTTTGAAACTAACTTTAAAAGGCTCACATGAGTAAGCAAAGATTCAATTTTATCAAAATAATCGATACTTATTTGATTGCTTAGTTTCCCAGTTAGGCCAATTTACATCAAATAACAGTTGATAAATAAAAAATGTAATAAGTAATTTCTTACTTTTTAAAACAACATTTTTAATTAAATCTAGCGTTTCTAGCATTGATTGTTATAAACCCTTGTTATGATGTGATAAAATAAAATAATCTTTAATGATATCAATGAAAATGCCACGTTAAAACATCGGTGGAAGGTTTGGTGAATGTGAATATCACCTAGCTTGGTGGTCTGCTTTTGGTAGCATAAGAAATTTAAAATTTACTACCACTCGAATTTTAATTTACTACCAGTCATTGAATCCTACAGTTATAGACTTATGACTATACTTTACCTTTGTACTTTGTGTGTTTTAAGTATTCCATTCTTTTTCAGATTTGACAAAATAAAACTTAATGGCTTTCATCAGAAATATAAAATTAGATAAGATAAAATTAGATTCCTTTCTTCTAAAATAGATTTATATAGGCACTACAAGGCAACTAGTATATATTAATCTTTTATGTTACAAAAACACAAAATCCTTTGACCCTTTATAACAATTTTACAACAAACAGGATCTCGTAGATGTCGGGACTGGATGACTCTGCTCAAGACGGGGGCCCCCTCTCACAGCCATATTCTTTCTCCTTCTCAAGATAGCCCACATCAATGCACAAACCCTCTCTTGCCACATTTGAGTTTGGATGTATTTTTCAAACTTATTTTAATTTGTGACTTTTGGTTAAAAGGAAATATTTCTGATCAAACAGTCGAGTTAAATGGTTACTATTTATTTCATAATGACAGGCAACATGGGCTGGCGGTGGTGTTGGGGGATTTGTTAAATCACTCCTGAAAACTGCTTTTACTCATTGTTCTGACACTGCTGTGCCTGATTGCCCTGAATTTATGTTTCTCAGTGTTTATGTGAGTGATAAGTTTATGTTATATGGCACCTTATCTTGGGTATCTAGCAGAATATGAACACACACTGCTAGATATCATGACCCACTATAGATGTCATTGTTATGGGCTACTTTAATACTCATCTAATGGGACATCCCACTCATGACAAGACCTTTTTGGAAAACATGTTAAAATCATAACTTGACTTAAGTACCTCTACAAGCTACATATCACACTTATACGGCTGCTCCTTGGCTTGATATTATGGCGGTTAGTAATCCAGACCTAGTCGCCCACCATGGACAGGTTCCAGCTCCTGGTTTTTCTAAACAAGATCTTCTGTTATTTGTTTACAAACTTCCTCCTCCAAAATAAAAACTAATTCTATTACATATTGGAACTATAAAACACTCAACTATGATGCTAGTTTTATATGATGTTTTGTCATTGCCCTGGCAAACATCCTTCTACTATCAGTTGTAGACGTTTTGGTTCAGCAGTTTAATTTTCTGTTTGTTAACATTCTTGAGCATCACGCATCGTTTTATCTTTAAACACTTTACCAAAAGACCTGCTTCCTGGATCATTGAACAGATAGTCGGCCTTAGTTTGTAACAATGACTACATTCGCTTATCTACACTAATCACACTCATTCGAAATCCATATTCGCCCATATCTTGACAATCGGCGTCTTATGAATAAATAAATAGATTTGAATAATGTAGATGTTACTTGATTTGTCATTTCGTAAGGCACTTCTAACTAAATCTCAGGTAGACTAGTCAGCCTTAAGAAACTTTTAAATCAAGTTCAACAACAAATATGTTATTATAAGATAAGCTACTATGACAATTCACTTAATAATTCAAAGTTTACATGGACCAAAATCAAGGAGCTTGGTATTGGGAAACCCAATAAACCTGAACAATCAATATCTATCTCAACACTATCAACAACTTTTTTATAAATATTCCTGTTGATGTTTCAGATGCCAAAAACTATTATACTGAGCATCTGAATTCTCCCATTGTTAGACCAGAAATCCTGCTTTCATTTAAAGTAGTGTCTGAGTATGATGAATTTTGCAGGATATAATCTGAACAGCTAGTAATGCAGTTGGGAAAGACTTTCTATTAAATTTTTTAAGATACTTTTTCCTGTTCTAATTCTTAAAATGACTACTATTTTCAATACTTCCTTGTCTTCTGGCATCTTCCCAACTGCATGGAAATCAGCCATAGTTTGTCTCCTTCAAAAAGTTTTTGTCATCTGATCTAAGAATCATTAGTATTCTCCCTGCTCTTTCTAAATGTCTTGAAAGAATTGTCCATACGCTACTCTCAAACTTTCTTGAACAATTTAATTTCATATTTAAATTTCACAGTACTATCACAGCTCTTCTTAAAATTACAGAAGATATCTGTGCAGCTATGGAATAACATGTGACTATTTTACTTTGATAAAGCTTTGTGTTTATCACCCTCTTTTTATAATAAAGTTGAAAAACTATGGCCTGTCTGATGGTAGTGTTGGCTGGATTGAAATGAAATATTTATTCAACCCTTTTCTTTTAAAATATTTACAGTTTTTATACAAATTGCAATGATAAAAATGAATACTTTTATTTTTTTTAATTCTTAAACTAATTATTGTAGGGAACAATAAGATTAATCCCGAGGTTAATACCTGTGTGGGATGGTACACATTATATAGCAGAAATAAATACATGAAGCGTGCCGAAGTGATGGTGTGGCTGACCAGACTCAAACATAGAATCAAACTAATTGACAGCAATATTTTTTAATAAAAAATACTTCCTATATATTTAAAAAACAAAAGAAATGAATATACAATAAGTACAACAAAATTTAATTCCTAATTATTTTCACTATTTAGAATTTAAAAAACGAGCAAAAGAAATGAATATACAATAAGTACAACAAAATTTAATTCCTATTTATTTTCACTACTTAGAATTTTAAAAATGAACTAAATTTATGTACACCTAGCCCCTCCTAACAAAAACATACAACAATTTGATTAATTTGTATGATTTTTTATTTATTAATTTTTTTTATACATATGGTAGTATAACAAGAATTCATATGAGCTTAAAAAAGAATCAAGATAAAGTTTGAAAAAGAAAAGTAGTGTTATTATTGTGTGTTAGAAATTCTTTTATAAAAAAACACTCTCAACACTTTAAATATGTATAAGTTTATAAGAGGTAAAATTTTTAATGACTGAAAGAGTGGAGCAGTATGTTCAAGCCTTGGTTTATTTGCAATCATACGTATAAAACACATGTTACTAGGGGTTTAATTGTTGTATAATAGCAACCTCCCCAAGATAGTCAAAGCATACTCCATTTTAGAATTGATTATTGCATAATACATCGTTTTTAACAAAGCCGTATCACAAATAGATTTCAACATGTAAAATATTCTTATATAGTTTAGTTTTTACATAATTTATGTGACTTTTCCATATTAGTCCAGATTCAACATTTAGTCCCAGATACTTAATTTCATCTACTTGTTCTATCTCAGGGTAAAGGCAATCATTGTGATTACAATTTATTTTGGGATATTTTAGAGAACTACTTTTACTACTTTGTATTTCTTTTAATATTGAAAATTATGCATTTGGTTTTGGGACTTGTGACCATATAATTTACTGTAATTATATGGTAGACCATATTGAGTCCTACTTATCTGGCCGTAAGCAAGAGTGTAAAACTAAGGATGTTGTGTCTGAACGGAGTTGTGTTTCTAGAGGAGTCCCTCAGGGATCCGTGTTGAGTCCACTACTGCTTGTCCTTCATATAAATGATATTACAGGCCAGATAAAATATTTCTCCCATCACTTTAATGTAGATAACGTACAAATCTCTCAACCCTCTCTATTACTGAAATGGCGAGAGCTGTTTCTCGAACAAACAGTGACATAGTGTACAAAATTTGACTGGTGGTTTTGTTCATAATAGACACAAGTATACGAAAATTGCAAAAAACATTTTGCACACAATCAGAAAAATAACATTTTCGCAGTTATTTACTGTCTGATTGTAACAAATGAGGTATCAAAATATCTGCCTTGTTTTAAGCTAAATATTAGGTATTGTGAGAATTTTCTATTTTTGCTTTGTTTTTCATGAACTTTATCATTAAAAATTTTAAACGACAGCCATTTTTAAACAGGTGAAAATACTATGTTATTTTTTAGAGTATATTAGGTGGTGTGAAGTTAAATATTCATGTCAAGTTTCAAAACTATATCTAATAACGTTTGGGAGATGAGGTATTTTTTTTAAACACACAGACAGACATACGCTTAACTAAACATGATGATTTTTACCTATTTAATCATTTCCTGAAGTTTTGCCCCACATTTTTTGAACACCATGTATAAAATAGTTTTATGTTGCATTACACAGAGGATAATATAATTTTATGCTAGTTTATGTCAAATTGTATTTATTTACCTGAGGTTAAGTAGAAAATTTAGTCCTAACCTCGCCTCTAAATAATGTCATTTTTCATTTCCTTTTGTCCGTTAAGAAAGTTGGATTTATTTAAAGTTGACGATAGATGCTACATTATTAGTAAGTTCAAAACTCTTCAAGAAGAATAAATAAAACATAATGAATGTAATTTAATGTGTTCTTTCAGTTTGTTTAGAATTGTGAAGTAGTCTCACAATATTTTCCACTTTTCCATTGCCACAACAGACTTAAATCAAAACATTTATCTTGTTTTAGATTATGCAGTTGGACATAGGAGAAGTTTCAGCCAATCGAAGTTTTGTATTTCTTTGGTGTGGATCTTCAGAAGGTTTAGATATGGGACGTTTCTGCCTACGTAAATGGGGCTTTCGCAGGTGTGAAGATATATGCTGGATTAGGACAAATGCTAAAAATCCTGGTCACTCAAAAAATCTTGAAGCCAAAGCTGTATTCCAAAGAACAAAAGTAAGTAAGATTGTTGCTCGGTCATGAGAAGTTGCTCGGGGGAGAGAAATTTCTATTTTAGAAGTAGCTGGATCATGAGAAGATGCCCGGTCGTGAGAAGTAGCTCAATTGTGAGAACGAATTTGAAATGATACTATATGGTAAATTGACGTAAAAGAACTTCCGCAGCCATAAGAAGTGTTTGTAGCTTAGACGAGTTTTGATTAGTATTAAAAAAATTCGTATTTATATATTATTTTGAATTTTTTTATTATTACTTTTTAAAAGAAATTACACTACTATGAATATTAAGTAGTAATGATCATAATATTACTGTTAATGATGCTTCTATACGGACGTTAAGATGTAAACAAGCAACAGGGTGTCCATATTCTGTAGTCAGGGAAAACAAATTTGGTCAGGGAGAGTCAAGAAAATGAAAAAAAATTCTGGAAAGTCAGGGAAATCTGCCCAGTGTTGGATTTGAGGGAATTAATTTATGCTCTAGTTGGCCGTACCCTCAACTAACGTTTTTTTCTACTTATTCTATACAATTAAAGTGGTGGTTAGTAGTGCAATGTCCTATATCATTGATTTTATGCACAAATAGATTTACCATCCTATGTTCAATTTTGAGTCTCAAAACATCAGCTGTTTTTGTAGTCCATTGTGGAGCACTAGTGTTGTCCCATGTAAATGTAATGCAGTTTAAACCAGTTGCGGTTGCGGGCCTCACTAACTATCAAAATTACTCGCACAAATATTCGAATCAATCAAGGCCTATATGTTCTGATAATATTCTCCAGTGTTTGTAAGATTGTATTTCTTCATTTGTAAGATTAATTTTGTTATTTACTTATATTTTTATATTTTTTATATTTACTGATAGGTTTCCCTTTTGTAAGTGTTCATAATGAAAATATTAGCAATATAGCTTTGTAGAAATGTATTTGTACTTTAAATAAAATATTAGTATCTCCAGAATAATCATTTTAATGTAATGCTTAAAATGATTAAGCATTACATTTAGACTATAACGCATTTTTGAAAAATTATGAGAGTCAGGGGAATTTATCTGAAATGGTCAGAGAAGACTGAGAGAAAAATCCCTCAGGTCACTGAAGTTATCAGACATTTTGGTTTTAAAAATGCTTGTTGCAGATCATCTAGTATTGGCGTTGTCAACTTAAAGATCTGATAAAAGTACAAGAAAATAGATTCCAGTATAAATATTAAAGCATCATTGAAACTAAGAAACCATACACTCTTAGCATTTGTAGAGGACATACTTTAAGATACAAAATAGTTCGAACAACTGTAAAAAAGGCTTCGAGGTGTCAAGAAATAGTTGAACATTTTTGTAGAGTATAATGTATTACACAATACATCTACACAGATGTACACACTGCCACATACTCAGAAACTAAGAGGGAGTCAAACAGAGACAGAGAGAAAGATTGGGGTTGAGGGAAGAGGATGGTGGAGGTTTAAGTTGCTCAGTCGGTTGTGAAAAGTTGCTCGTTTGAGACAAGCTGATCGGTCGTGAGAAGTTGCTCGGTCATAAGAAGTTTTCTTATATTTTTTTTTCTAATATAAGAAAATCTGTAGAACTATCTTATATTAGTTTGGTGCCTGTCTTATATAAGAACAACCTTTTGGGCAACACAATTCAATCTTTTTTGAATCCCTCTGGTCTGAGGAAGTTGAGCGTGGTTCACCGAAATCGATCACGATAATATTTGTGCATTTTTTACTTGTATTGTAATATATTTGTACATTTTGTGCTTATATTGTAATATATTTGTGTTTTGTGACACTATACTGTAAGGTCAAAATTGTACAAAATTGCAGTTGGCCGTACTGTGTATTACACCTGTAAAGCTTAATTCCATTTAATTTGGAATGTCTTGATATAAATAACTAAAAATGTTCTATGCAAATTCAATTAATTTTCTTTTCTCTCTATGGTACATTTTGTTATTCATGCAGCTTTTTTTAGAGAAACAAACCGATTTATGACAGTTTCGCTAAAAACATGATAATGACCAATTCTTCGGATTAAGAGCACAGAGAACGCCTAGCATCTAGTGTAACTGCAATCGAGATGCATCTCTGTAATGCGGGTTTTGCATAGCTGTATGTTCCAGACGCTACTAAGTTCGCCAGTAATGGGAAGACCAATAATATGAATGGAGTAAACATTTTGTAATTTATTCATAGTGATTATTATAACATTTATAATTATTGGAATTATTTCTCTTTATAAGAAATTGAATTTTTTTTTTATTTTTGCAGTATGGTAGCATTTTTTGGGGAACATTCTTTTTCCTTTGTTGACAATTTTCTGTAATAATAATATTAGAGTCTAGCCCCTAGTCAGTCAGCCAATTAGATCCCCCATTCATGTGCCATGAACTCGTCGGTACTGTAGAAAGCGTTATCAACCAGTAACGTTTTCAGACGAGTTTTGAATACCTTGGGCATTGTGGCACTTTTGATTGCGTTGGGCAACCTGTTGACAAAATGAACTCCCACCTGGGAAGGCAGTCGTTCATGGATCACCATTCTGTGTCTCCCAGTTTGGTAGTCCTCCCTGCCTCTAGTTGGGTATGAGTGAAGGTCGCTACCTCTTACATGTTGGCATTTGGTCCTGAAGAACATGCACGTTTCTAAAATATAGAGACAAGGAAGTGTCAGTAGTTTTAGTTGTTTAAACGTTTGTTTGCACGACTCTCTGGGTTTTAACTTTGCAATTATTCAAATTGATTTTTTTAAGGACAAAAATTCTTGTCAAATGAGAGTTTGAGCAAGCTCCCCACCAAACTATCCCATAGGAAAGATGCGGGTAGATTATTCCATAATATGCCGTCATCAGTGTCTGAGTAGGGCAATATTTTGCTAGTTGCCTAAGCACAAAAATGCCTGAAGACAAGCTTGAGCATATGCTATCGACGTGACATTCCCCGGTCAAACCTCGATCAAGGTGTATCCCAAGGAATTTCGTCGAATGAACTTCTTCGATCTCGGCCTCATCTATCATTACTGCAAAACTATAATCCGAGTCGACTTGTCGTAACCGGAACCGGATAAATGTGGATTTTTCAGGATTTGTTTTGAGGTTGAGCTGGTTGTACTGTTGAATTGTGCTTTTGAGCTCTAAGAAGGACAATTGTTCCAGTTTGTTTTTTTAATTTGCTTTGAACCAGAGAGTCGTATCATCCGTGTACTGAACGAGTCGCCCGTTGTGCACCGATAAGCCAATGTCATTGACGTAGACCAAGAAGAGGAGTGGGCTGAGAATAGTGCCCTGAGGTACCCCGTATCTCAGCAACTCCTTCCTCGAACTAACATCTGAGATTTTTATAAATTGCCTTCTGTCACTAAGAAACGATTCAAGCCATCTAAGTGGCACTCCTTGTATCCCGTAATGTTCCAATCTGCAAATTAGGATGTTGTGGTCGACACAGTCGAAGGCCTTTGATAAGTCCAGAAATACTCTTAGTGTAATCTCTCCGCTCTCAATGCCCCCCACTATCATATCGACCAGACGCACCATCCCGTCTGTTGTTGATATACCACTTTGGAAGCCGAATTGGTTTTCAGACAGTAAATCGCGACTTTCCAAAAAATGTAAACAATGTGTAAGAAAAGCTTTCTCAAAAACCTTGCTAAGAACAGGCAGCATTTAAATTGGTTGGTAATTTTGAGGGGACAAGGGATCACCCTTTTTCAAAATTGGGATAACTTTTGCAGTTTTGAGGGGGTTGGGAAAAGTCCCAGAGTGAAATGAACTATTAATCAAGTGTGTTAGTGGTCCTAACAAATGCTTCGAGCACTGTTTAAAGAGCCACGCTGACACATAGCTTGAGTCATTTGACTTCTTAGTTGGAAGGTCTCATCACTCTGGCAACTTCCTCCTCATTAACTGGACTCAGAGCCATGGAGGCTATCGGGCTATGTTTTAAAAAAAGAGATGGCTGGTTTACTGAGGAACTTAGTCCCTGGTCTGAACCAACCAAAGCAAATAAACTATTGAACACATCAGCGACCTTAAAGGGATCATTGACGTGTTTCCAATTTGTAGTTCTATCTGCTTGTCTGTCAGTGGTTCCTTATTGTTTATGATGGCCCAAGCGGTTTTCGACACATTTTTTTAAGTGAGCAATGCTTATGCACCTTTGCAGCTCTTATGACTTTCATAGATCCGTTTATAATTTAGATTGTTTGAATCTTTCATTAGATGTGTTTTATTTCAGAGAGGAAAAACAATTTTTCTTTTGACACTAGAATACCTTTGGTAATCCATGTGCATTTACTGTGCTGATTGTTTTTTAATTAAGGGACAGCTCACGTTTAAGTGAAAATTGCTGCTCAACTGGGTCAATGAAGTTTAGAAAACTCCATCTCTCTCTCGAAAGCAGAGAGTTAAGGAGTGCTATGTTATCGGGCCTCGTGACTCTGACTGTTTTTTGTGTAATAGGATTTCATTGAGGTGCGTGACTGTCAATGACAACCAACTGGCCACAGTGGTCTGATATAGCTGTGTCAACCACAGACACCCTCGCGTCAATTTGGTTTGTCACAACGTTGTCGATGGCTCTCGCTGAACGATCCGTCACCCTCGTTGGAGAATTGATCGACCAGACCAAGCCGAACGAGTTCAAATAGTCATCTAGTCGTGGCACTGTTAACATCGAGAGTATTGATATTAAAGTTCCCGACGATAACAAAGTCGCTCCTCAACTATCCGTCACATCAGACAGCAATTGTTCAAAATTTTGAAAAAACATCTTCATTTCCGCTGGGGGATCTATATAATCCGATGATTATGAGTTGTGAGGTTTTAGTCGTTACTTTCACCCCAGTTATCTCAAACATTTTGTCTGTTGAATCAGTCAGTCTATATGGGGTAAAGAGAAATGAATCTTTCATGAAGATTGCTACACCTCCTCCTCCTTTAGCGGAAGTTCTGCAGGTAAAGTTAGCTAATTGATGATCTAGAATTTTGAAGTGTTCGATATTGTTGTCATTGAAACCGTGTTCCGAAACGACCAAAATTTTGGGATTGAGTTCCTCACACAAGAGAGTGAACTCATCTCCTTTGTTCATTGCTACCTGAGCGTTTTGGTGCAACAGTGTAATTTTGTTTCCAAAATTTGTTACCTGATTAAAACGTTGTTCCTGTTTTTTTTTTTTGTCATTTATTTTTTGAACGGGGCTAGGTCTGGAGTCCCTAAAAAAATCAAACTTCCGTTTTTAAATCTTGGCCTAACTACTGAGTTGACAGTCTTTGGCTTGATTTGTGGCACTGTCTTGGCTGCGTCAGTATAGGTCTTGTGTGGTAGTTCGAAAGGGGTCGAAGCTTAAGGGCCTCTTGTCCTGTGTGACTCATGTAGAGACTGTCTTGTAGTCCTAGGTGCCACAGGTCTTAGTTGAGATTTGGTAGAAGGTAGTGCGCATGTCATAGTGGACAATTTTTCCGCTATTAGTTTAGCTAGGACTCGCAGATGAAGGCCATGAGCGGTGTGGTAGTAGCGACCGATGCTGCTGATGTCCAGGACCTCCACCCCGCGATGGCGGTAGCACAACTCCAGTATGTAATTGTTCAGTACGTTGACAGTTTTATGGATGGAGCTCCTGGGGTGGAGGTCGTATCTGGTAGTCAACGGTATTAAAATAATTGAGGAAGTCTTCTTTATTGTCTTGATGCCATCTTCCATATGTTTGTAGATTACGTCCTCTCTACCAGCGTCAACATCATTGGTCCCCGCCATTAGTACGTAGCAGTGACCTCGAAGCGGGGCAGACGAAGGCCTAACCCCCAGCAGACCGGCTCCAGGCTAGCACAACCCACTTATCTCTGTGTTGGACTTCATTGTTGATATTAGAAGTGAGGCGAGATTGTGGACATGGCTGTCATCTACCACAGTAACTGATGAGAACGGTGTTGATAGCTCCTCAGAAGCAGGGCGCTGTTTTTTTCGACACTGTTTGTCGACTCTCGTTGTTATTTATCTTGATCTTATTGGGTCTTCTTCTCCTCCTAACAATGGTCACAAAGGCACCACCCTCCTCAGCTTCATCCAAACCAATACTCTTGCTTGTACCCTTTGTAGGCAGAAATACTGAAGATGGAGTTTGCTTGACAACCGGCGTTTGCGAAGATAGGGCAGATTTTAGCTCTTTATTTTCAGCTTCAAGAATCTTTAGGGTTTGTATTATATTCTTGGTATCTTCTTTCAGCTGGGAGCACAGCTCACAAGGCTGTCTAAGGAACTGTATCGTTTCTTCCAGTTCTTGAATTTTTCTCCTAAGACACGACACTTCATCAGCCCGTATGGTGTCAGGGACTGGTGGTCTGGAAGACAAGGAGGGTGGGGGCGTAAATATCTCTTCAGTATACTGGAGGTGTCGTTGGTCCGACTTGATTGAGTGGTCCAGTATAGCTTGCCTTTCCCCACGAAGCTCCGATAGCTCCCTTCTCAGAGCGGCGTTCTCCATTTGTAAGGTAAACGGGGCATCCGGTTGATCCGCTAGAGACATACTATCTTGAGGATCTAGGTTAAGATTGGCGTGTTCACAAGGCTGTGGTGGTGGTGGTGAAGCCAAGGAAGCGATGCGAGTGTCTGGTGTAACAGAGCAGGCGGCGCCATCAGCCTTTGGAGTCGATGGGCGTGGCTCTCCACGAGTATGTGCAGGGGACTGATGGGTCCTCATTGTCACGGGATGGGGTCAACTGTGGGCTCCACTGGAAGAATAAATGACCGTCTTCTCAGTATTGGTATTGAGGGAAGCCTTACAGTTTCTCCCCAGGCAACGCCATAACACATCTCCGTTTTTTACCGAGTAGGATTCTCTGTATTTATAGTTCTCGTATTGAATGATGTCTTTGCTGTTTTTAAAAACTTCTAGGACGAAAGACATTCTTCTTATATATATATACCCCGATGTAACTCTGATAGTGAATCCCAGTTATCAACTTTCTTTCTGTATATATTTCGGTTTTCAGATCTTTCTGTATATCGGTTATCTGTGTTGTTGTTGACTGGTGTTCTAATTCGACTATTTGTTGAGTTAGTATATTTCCAGGTAATCTTCTGATGTGGCCATAAAATTTTAATCATCTCTTCTGATATCTAATTCAATGTCTGAGTATTTTTGACAACTCGATTATGTTTAAGTGCCTAGCAATCTTATGTCCTTTTTAGCTTTTTATCCTTTCAGATAATTTTTGTGCTATCTAAATCGCCTTTTTGTTTAGTGACAAATTTTCACTGGCATATAAAATTGCGAGTTTAACTACGATGTTGTAATGACACATTTTCTTGTTTTATATTTTAGATTTGTATTGTATCAATTTTGCGATATGTCTAGAGATTTTAAAGGTTTTTTTTAGTCTCTGCCTGTTTGAGCTTATTTTTCTAGGCAGGCCAGTCGGTTCAACAAATTCACCCAGGTGTTTAAATTTTTCAGTCAGTTAATTTCGCCATTTTTATGACTATTTATTATTGTTTGTTAAAGTTTGTTATGAATTTTTGCCGTTTTCAAGATATGGGTGAATATGAGGCGCGAATGAATGTGATGAGTGTAAGTGAACGAGTGTAGTCATTGTTATTAACGTAGGTCGACTGTTCCTCAGAAATATCTTTTTATTAATAGGCCAATAACAAGGGCAACTAAGGGACCTACAGCTTTATGTGGAATCTGAACCACGTAGTGTTGGTCTGATTTTCAGCTAGCTGACATGCCGGACACTCAGTTTCTTCCCTATTCAACATCTGAACCTTGACTACCATCCATCGTGGACACCTAAGACTTCTCTAGTAGTGTCCAAGTCGATGGCAACCACTGAACAGATTCTGTATCGGTATTAGAGGACTGAGCATAGAACCTATCGCCTGTAATCTCCTCAACACGTTTGTTTTCTCATAGGATATCTTAGCAAATTCTTCAAAAAATTTTAAATTATAAGAGAAAAATAATTAGCCTACACTTTTCCAACGTATAGTGTGTAATTTTCAGATCTGTAACCATTCAATAGATATAATTAAACGTAACTAAAAACCTGTTGTTGCATTGTTGTCTGTCGTATTGTAGTGTTTGGGGGATTGATAGCTTTAATATGCACCCCTCACTGGACACAAAATTGCCATCAATTTGCTGCGACCAGTGTAGCTTTTATTTCCCTTGTTTTATTTATTCTGTATTCAATGTTCATTTGGAGGCTCATAAATCACGCCATTGACGGACCTCGTCATTCCCACTGCTTGGGTTAGTGTTAATTGATGTGAAACAATGGAGAAATTAACCTAACTTGTTGTTATCATGATTCGGAATACACAGTTGGCTATGGCTTTTAAAATATGATCGTTTAAGACATTCTCAGGTCAACTGGAAATTAAGTATAAAGGGTGATGATTTCTTAAATTATTTTACAATGAAACAATAATCATTTAGTTATTATCCTCTATAGTGTGACATGAAATTTTATTGAAAACTATTTATTTTACGTAGAAGAGTGTTACATTGATGCACTATGAACAGTTGTCACTTTATGAACAACGATGAAAATAATGACACTTATGAACTGTTAAATATTTTAGCACTGTATATGGACAGGTAAAGGATAGCACCTGGTCGATGGAATTACCTTTTTAGGGTGGACACACTATGGAATATATGGAGATAGAAACATGGGAACCAATGGTCTTTCGGATCTTATCAATGTTTGTAGACTGAACACAGTATAAGATTAATATCTTCAGTTTTCCTTATATTGCTGTACACGGTAGTCGGAAGAAAAATTGCTTACTTGTAGTCTACAGTATTACGTCTACAGTCTCAAAAGAAATTTTTTTTTAATCAAAAACCAGATATCTACGGTATTCCTGAGATCATGAGGATGGTAGACCACATGTCGACTCTACATTAGGGAATGGAGTTCGAATGCTTGGCTACTATTTTACTGTAGGCCCAACAGGAAAATATTTCCGCATTTTCTACTGTTGTTCGTGAAGATCGTCTGTGGACGGCTAAATGATGATGAGCTTATACAAGTAGGACTGTTTAGAACCGTCGGGATGTGTTGTGGACAACATAGGTACTATCTATACTCGGTCCTCTTTAATACTGACATGGCGTCCGCTTAATGGTTACGATCGATGTAGAGAAGTCTCGGGTGTCCATATCGGTGGTAAGGTTCGGATGTTGTGTAGGGAGAGAACTGAGTATCAGGCTTGTCAATTAGCTGAACATTCGATCAATACTACGTGGTTCAGACTCCATGTAAAATTGTAGGTTCATTAATTGCCCTGGATATTGGGCTATTAATAAATGGCTCTCTCTATGGAACAGTTGACCTTAGTTAGTAACAATGACTACACTTGTTCGTCTACACTCATTCGTACCTCATATCCGCCCGTATATCTGCAATCAGTGGCTCAGTTATGAGTAAACAAAGTGTTATCAATTGGCTACTGTACTGATCGTGTCCCTTAAATGTATGTAATATTGTTGGAATATTGTAACATTTAAATGGGAACATGAATTTACTTTTCAAATAATGTGATGTTTAAATAACAACATACTGCTTATAAGATACATATAAAGCCTAACAACTCTGTAGTACCGTGGACTGTGTGTCCTGCTCCGTTTCTCGTGTCAGTTGAAGAGAGTTGGCTAGTAGCTCTGCCATGTAAGGAGGTTCAGAAGGCTCGGTACAGCAAGTCAGCTTCTCTTGGAAGGTGTCCGGAAATTGACCTGGGTCTCAGAATGCCAAGCCTTTCCGTGTCCTACACATATCATGCACTCTTGTTGTAATTTTTAAAATAGCACATTATGCTATTGCTAAATCAATTGTATGTAGAAGCATAGTACGTTTTAAATCAATTTCAACTAAAGACTCATTATTTTCGCAAGATTTATATAGAGCAACTTGCCGACAGCTTGCTTCATTATGGTGTGGTTCTCTACGCTTGCTTACCCTTCCCTCCTTGCTTCTCTCTAAACTATCACATCAATATAAAAGCTCAGCCTGTTGCAATTCTAACAAAGTTTTATAGTTTAGAAAACTCATAAGTCTCTTTTAAGGGGGTGAAAAGTAATGCAATCATGACAGTTATTAAAACATTATTAAATTAATGCCAATGTTAATCTTACGGAAAAAGGGAAACATTGTGGGCTGTTTCTGTCCTTTAGAAATGGATTTTTTTCTGTAGTGGAATGGGACAATTTTTTCTGTAGTTTTGTGAATCTTAAAAAAACTGTGGATTTTTAGAGCCAGTGGCCGAGCAGTTAAGAGATCAGGGCCTTGGAATAGAGTTAGAGATAGGGCTGTGTAGAAACACTCTGTGAGAAACAATACAAAAGAGTGAGGTAAGCAAAAGTAGCCGCCTTGTTTCTGATAGCTCAGAGCTCCTTGACTCAGCATTCTTTGTTCATAGTCATATGGTTGTACCAAGAGTTGCCATAATGGTGATGATATTAGAACTACTGACAGAGTTTTATATTTACTGAGCCTCAAAATATTTGACAGTTCTTGTGTTTCAGTTTACTACAAGTATGGTTCACAAAAAGCCTTACCTTAGTGCATTGAAAAGTAACCTGCAACTTATTAATATAACAAACTCAAGAGTAGTTGTGGCTTTTCTTGCAGTACTTACAGTTCTGTTGTATATACTTGATGGAATAAAGTGGGTTTTAAAAAAGAACACATTTTTAAAAATTATTCCACTTTTTTTTTTAAAGGTTCTCAACAACAATCTTACGTAGATTATAAATTGTGGCTTCATTCCATTCTTTCCCCATCAGTTTATTTACTTACGTATTTTACCTTATGGTAGAGTAATGCCCAAACTTATAATTTGCTTGTAACAAAAAGTTGGAGAAATCATTTATTTACATCACAAAATTTAAAATAAATCATCAGTACTGGAGAGGTTTTCAACTGTAATAATAGTACAGTTTAACTGTTTTCAAATAGTAATAATTGTTGTAATAATTGAACCTTATGGGTTTGCTTTTACACACTTTTTAAAATAAAGTTAATTAGTATATTAAGAGAGAGAGACAAGGCACCAGCAAACTTACCTAAGAAGACAAGTCCACTTGTCTTCACAAAAAATTAAGTGTACTTGTAATATTGCTGTTTTGGTATTAGGTCTTTAGGATTTGTGTCCTATTCAGGAGTGGATTTTTTAAAATTTTGATTTTTAATATGATATTTATTTTTAAATTTGTATTTTTTGATTGTAGTTGATCTTTCAGTTGGACAAAATCAGAAAGTATTGAATATGCATATACTTTTTAGGAGCACTGCCTAATGGGAATTAAGGGTACTGTGAGACGATCCACTGATGGAGACTTCATTCATGCTAATGTTGACATTGATCTTATCATCAGCGAAGAGCCTGAATATGGATCTCTTGAGAAGCCTGTTGAAATTTTTCACATCATAGAACATTTTTGTCTGGGCCGAAGAAGGTATGTATTATATTTTCTACAGAATTGAAGTTATCTAGTGTATCTAATACATTATTTGTGAAAAATCTAGAAATTCTTAGCTTCCTGTACGTTGCATGACGAAATATGGAGAATTGAACATTTGACATGGGGTTTCTACTTCTGCAAAAACTAACTGCTGGTCACTCCCTTCCTCTTATGGTTAAAACATGAATTCTCCTTTACTCTGACAGACTGTTCAAGAAATCTTGAAAGGTTTCGTATTTCTTCTGATAGATTCTGGCAGGGCCAGCATAGTTGCGAGGGACAGGTTTAAAAAAAAAGTTAAAGTTCGTCTTATTTTACCAGGCGAAGTCAGGGCTAAGAAGCCCCTCTCTAACACTTATTAACCTGGGTGTGGAGCTCCACTTAAGTTAACACTTAAGGTTCTTGGAGCCCAAAGTTTTTAATCACTTCATCTATGCTCGATGATTGTTGGCCTCCATTCTAATCACTTGATGATCCTTTGTAACCCTGAGGAACTCATGATACTTGGGGTTTTGTCAAATGTCCACTAGTTGCCAAGGAGAAATGAGGCCAAATCTGACACATCCCTTGTAAGTGGAATGACCCACTCACCCACTCCTCCAAGTATGGTGGTATTGACTCACTTACCCAGATGTATTAACCCACCCATCCACCCCTACATGTAAATGTTTATGTGTAGTCATATTCTATACATGAAATAGTGTATAGAAAATTCACAATTTTGGAAATACATGTTTGGGATTAATATTGAAAATTTTTCTTTTTCATTATTTTTTCAATGTTCTCAATACTCACTGGCCAATGAACTTGGAATGTCAGCTTTATGAAAAATAATTACTCCATGAAAAATGAGTATTGCTTTATCTAGCCATTAATCTTAATTCACTTTTTAATTCATTTAAAGTTGCATAACAAAAGTAATAAAAATAGAAAAGTTAAAAAAAATCCTAATTCTAACCCTTGCAACGCGGGAAACATATATATCCCCAGCCTCTTTAGGGCCAAAATGTGGTAACTGGATATATCCTCCAAACCCTACTTTATAACATTTAATAAATTGTAGTTGCAGAGGGATCCGCTAGAGTTCGGGAGAATGTTGAATATTCTTTCTAAATAACGTTTGTGTGATCTGAAAGTGATTGGTTGGTTGTAGTGGCAGAGAGGAGTGGCTTTGTCAGCTAATATATGTTATAGCCTACTTATGGGCAATGGATATCTAAAAAGGCATATCTATACACAAAAGGAAACAAAATAAAAGATTGGTAAGTATTAGATAAAGAAAGTATAAAAACCATTTACAAGTCATTGAAAATAAATTTAAAATATTTTCTAAGACCTGTTGGAGATAAAATTACATTATCTATGCCTGAACTGTGAAATTCATTGTAGTTGCTATCACTTTACATAAGAGAAATTAAGAGATTAATTTCCACATGGATTAAATAATATATAAGACATTCTAAGAATGAAGAAATAGAAAACAGCACAATACTAATCAAGGGATTTTATTTGACCAAATGAAAATCTTTGCCCCAACATATCCTGCATTACTCAGGAGTAATTTAGGGGAGCTATAGAAATTATAAATGCAGTAATAATGTTATTAGGATGATACTATGTGGTCTCCAAAGGCACAGGAACCTTCTTATTAAATTAAAATGTAGTGGAAGAGTCAGTTGTATCAATTTTGTCCAACCAATGTGAATCAACACCTCCACTCTCTTCAGTGACCTGCCTAACCACTTCCCACCCAATACATCAAGCTGGAAAGTCATTTGCCGATCTCACTCTCAGCAATACCACTGAGGGTGTCACATCACAGCATGGGTGAAACATATGATGGTGTTGTAAGTAGCACCGTAATGCGGTTGTTGTTTCTAGAATCTATATGTTTTTGTAGTAGTGTTTTCTACCATTATTTTTGTATACATTTAAAAATGCTTCGTTTTCCTGCTAATTGTTCCTTAATTTTAGTAGCAACATTATTATCCTCTACGAATATGTCACACTAACATACTTCTCATTTCCATTATATTTATACTGGTTATTGTCATAGCTCATTAATTTAGTTAAACTGCCTCTATGAGTATATTATAAAATTATACAACTTAAATAATAAACAGAAAAATATATTCTTAACCTAATGTTAAGTGTAGAAGTGCATTACTGTTGATTAGATTTTTTTTCTGTTTTCCAGATTGCATGTTTTTGGTCGAGACAGCACAATTCGGCCGGGTTGGCTGACACTCGGACCAGAACTAACTAATAGCAACTTTAATGCAGACTTGTATGCCAGCTACTTCAACCCTTCCACAATCACTACAGGCTGCACTGAACGTATTGAGGCTCTTCGCCCTAAATCTCCTCCCGCCAAAGGGAAGGGTACACAGGGTAACAGGGGACGGACAGGGTTCCCTCGGGGCCGAGGGAGAGGAGGGACTAGATAACTTGAAAGGTTACATATGAAACTTTTAACAACTTAAACAAATGATCATGATGCCTGAATGCAAGCCTAAGTCTGATAAGTAATTGTGGTATATAAAAAAATATCCTACTAAGTTTTTTATATGAAATATTAACAATCCATAATTAATTGTGTGATTATGTTGCAATGTAATTATTTACACAGTTATAAAGACTATTATTAGCATCAACATGAAATTGTACAGAATGAACTTGTTTTGTGCCCACTTTATTTTGTTCTACCAGATTTTCCACCATTCATTTTATAGGGCAATTGACCACAGAAATCTAAAATTGATACAAATTAAACATTAATAATCCACTTATTAATGTTTAATTTGTGAGCGGATTCAAATTGGAGCGGAATAATAGGATTTCTAAATAAAATGATCATATACAGTAGAGCCTCGTTATCTAACATACGGTTTTAACCGACGTACTCCTCCCAAAAACAATACTGTAATAACAATTTTTTCGAATAAACGACAAACTGTATGTTCCTGGTGAGGTTTTCACCCAATTGGTACTGTATTGTAGCTTTCTATACTTGAGTAGGTTAGATAATTGTCAATTTGTTGAGTGTATGGCATTTTTAGGACAGACATCACTTGAAAGGAGGAGTAATACTGACAGTATTCAGATAAACAATGAACAATAACAAACTTTTTTCAAAATCTTAATTATTTTTTTTAAATAATTATTTTTTGGAACTAAACACAGTACAGTTTTCCAAGTTCCTTAAAGTTAACAAATATTTACTATTGCGTATTACAACTGCTGTAAGCTATTAAAAATTTGTATCACTCTGTTTTACAACTATTGTATTTAATACTGTTTTTATTAGCGTATTTTTTTTAGAATAGTTTGTTATTGAAATATTTTCACTATCAGTTCATTGTTTTGCTACAGGAACTGAACTAGAGTTATTGCTTGTTCATAACTATTAGCATAAATCCTTAATGAAATTGATTTATTGGTACTATTTAGAGTTTTTATTACTATTCTCTAAAATCAGAAATTTTTACTTATTCTGCATCACCCCGTTTACATTGGATAAGTGAGTCTCTACTGTTCTTGTTTTTATATTGCAGTCTATAACATGACCAGTTGATGTTTTTTGTAACTGTGCATTTGGTATTAATCAACATTTAAGAGTGCATTAATAGTGTGGTCATATCTTCCTTAGTTTTATGTTTATGATATTGAAATCTAACTTAAAAGTGGCTTGTTTCCATTACAGGTAAAAATTAAAGAAATTATCATTAGTAATTAAAAAAATGGTGACCACTTTTCAATTTTCAAAGCGCAACATATTCCCTATGTTTGGTTAATGATACTGCACTGGCTAACTTCAGACATGCCTGTGTCATCAGGAATGCTAGATGTGCTTCTTATCAGGACCATCGATCTATATAATACAACTGGATTGCCGGCTGAGTGGCGGGCACCCGCACGACACTGGCGGGACTCGCCAGGCGGAATTACATTGAAAATCCCATAAGGTATATTTTCTTAGCATTATTATTTAGAGTCCAAGGCACAATAAAAAATGCTACTTTAGCAATATAGTATCCTATTCTCATGCTAATATATATATACAACATACCTGGATATTTATTTACTCCAAAATGAAATGGTGCAAATAAAGAACGCTTTATTTAACAGCAAACATTTTATTTACATTACAATTTTCACAGAGATGATAGTATGTTAAAGTTTTATATACAATGAACATTATTAATTTTAACTTATTATTACAAATAACTTATCTATCCTACAGCAATCATATTACAAGTTACTAAACAAGATAATTTTGTTGTAGCCCTTGTTTGTTGGCAATTAATACATTGGTTTTTTTCTTTAACAATGTGGTGGCAAAATATATGTCATGAAAGCTATATATTTTATTAACTTAACCACATGACTATCTTCACCAATATCACTACAGTATTGCTAAGATGGCCTATGAATGTGTTGCTGTAGAACTCTCTAACAGTTAGCGTTACTAAATAGTTTGTGTTCAAAGTATGTAGTTCTGACCAACAGTTAACTAGCTTGTTATGCAAAAACTTAACTATTCTGTAAACATCATAGGAAGCCTTAATTAATTTACCTCTACTAATAAAATTAGTGTAGGTATCATACAACATTTCAGAGAAAACTGTATGATTTTACCACTCAAACTTACCTTCACTCTTTCAATTATCCTTCTTATTTTTGGTGGAGGATTGAATTCGAGCAAAGGAAAATTGAAAATTGTAGGTACTGAATTTGTTTTCAGTATAGGTCTAATGCTTCCAAATTCAAAAGATTCTTGACTAAAGTGCTTGCTACACAGTCTTGAATGTTCAGTTGGAACAAAACTTTTCCTTTTGGTAGCAATCGTCCATTGCTTACGCAGGTTTGCATCTTTTGGAAATCTGGAACACACGTTCTGTGTTTATTTATTTATAAACCCTATATAGGCATATTCGTTGGCTTAGAGTACATATATTTCGTATTGGTCATTTTAATGGTCATTTTAATTCGTATTGGTGGTTAAATGTTAGAGAGGTACTTAATAACCCTAACTTCTGCCTAAAGAAAGGTATTTTCATTTTCACTGTCATAGTTATTATTCCTACTCAGCTAGGTAGTAATATATTAAATGTGTTAACCAAATATTATGAAATAGCTCTTTGTCCGTACTTGCAGAAGGTGAAATTGATCATTTTAAAATAATATGATCATTATATCACATACCATACAAACAATGTAGGCTATATTTTATAAGGGAAATCAGTTTATAATATATGAGGTATTTATTATTTTATTGCAGCAGTTATAATATTAGTAAAAGATTTATTTTCAAATATTAAAGTTTGGCAATTCATATTAAATGTGTTGGATGGTATATTTAGTTTGCTAGGAAACAGTAACAACATGTGTAATTACAGTCTAATTTGCTATTTATTTATATAGATAAAAAGGATCTTACTTACCGATGAAAAGAAATTCCACAGTTTTTTTCGGAACGATTGTTACAACCGTAGGCGGTACAGAAACATACCATCGCAGCCTAAAACATCACAATAATAGCATGCGTTTATATGAGACGGCGATTACTGCATCCTGCCAGTGGGTGGAGTAGCGCCGTGCCGTTTCTGTAGCAAGCTTTGCGGCGGGAGTCGGCGATCCAGTTCTCTTATATAGATCGATCTGAAATGCTAGATGTGCTTCTTATAATCATTTCAATATTGATGTAGCATCTGTCGGGGAGAGTTGTTTCCGTATACAGCGTTTGCAGTAAGATCTTATTACTTGGTGATTGTGTCAGTTATATAGTTTAGATTTTTTATTTTAGTGTGTAAGTGTACTGAGTGTCCAATTTAGTATAGGCTTGTAGTTAGATTTCAATTTTTTATCTTACATAATGGCCGGGCCCATAAATATTTGTTTTTTAATACTGTTTTGGAACAACAGGACAATATGGAGTTAGGACTCCAGTGGGAGTGGCATCGATATTGATGGGACATATAGCAAGGTACATATTTTTATTAATTTTTTTCAAATAATTCTTTTCATTAAAAAATGCATATAGTGCAGTGATAATGCAAAATTGGTGAAATGAGCTTTTGATAATGTTTGGTACTGGTGAATTTCGGTAAGTTCAAATTAAAAACTTTTCGTTAGTTTGTGGTAAGTTATTGATCCGTCACATTCTGTCTGGGGTGTCTGTGTCACCCCGTGCGGGTACTAGTGTCATTGTTTGAGAAGCATTATGTGCATATATTGTACCTACTATTTATATACAACATGAAAATATATTTAAAAATCGGATTGTATAGCTTATATAAAAATCGGAAATTAACTTATATGATATAAAACATAAATCAAATGGAAACAACATTTTCAAAAGCATATTGTATAAAACATAATATTTTGTACAAAAATTGCATACTTTTGAAATTTTTTTTTTTTATTAGTGTAAATATTTTTATTTAACAAAATTTAACTATTTAAATGGTACACAACTAGTTAGATGTTAATGATAAAAACTCGTTTCTAAAAATGTAAAATAATTATAATTATAGGCTACCTGTAGTATGGGGTGTTTCAAACACCCCACGCGGTACTTGACGTCATACATACTTAAGGTTTAATAAGAATAGAACTCGTGAAGTTTGAATTTTTGCCTGAAATGCAAATAAACCACTTTTTATAATACCTTGAATTTCCATTTTCAAATTTGAAACCATTAAAGACATAATAATTCCTTTGTAAAACACAAACATAAAAATAAGCGAGTTATGACTATACAATACACTGATGTCAATTGTTTGTTTTGACATCAAAAACAAAATGCCAAAGTTTTGCCAGATAGTTTATAAACACCTGTGTGATTAAGATGAAAAAGTTTTTATTAGTTGAATTTTTATTTTAATGTTCATTATTATATTAAATAAAACGTCAGTTGTCTCAAAACAGTGTCTCATTTGTTTGACTTATTGTATTATTCTTAAAATTCAAAACTATCATATTTATATTCTCCTTTTACTTTAGGCCGACATTCTTAAAACAGTGCAGTTTTAAATGAAATAAACTCCTGAATGATTCTGCTCTCTTGAAACATTGAAAACTTATAAATAACAGGATTGAATTAGAGGTTTATATAATCAGTTTTCACAACTAGATGCTGGAGAAAGCTCCTGTATGATTCTGATCTCTTGATACATCAAAAACTTGCAAAGACTAGGTTATCAATTAATAGGGTGAGGTTTACATTGCAGTTTTCACAACTAGATGCTGGAGAAAGCTCTTGTATGAATCATATCTCCTGATACGTTGATAACTTGGAAAGACCAGGAAACAGAATTGAGCAAGAGGTTCCAAAGCAGGCTCCACAACTACATGCTCATGAAAGGTATGATTCTGCTCTCCTAATACATTAAAAACTTGGAAAGGCCAGGAGAACAGAATTGAGCAAGAGGTTCCAAAGCAGGCTCCACAACTTCTATGCTGATTTTTATTTGCGAGAAATGACTTTTTTTAAATGAAGCCTTTTCAGCATGCTTTTGCTTTACAAAAATTTCATGAGAGCTGACACTGTATGGGTTGCATTGTTAGTATGCAATATATAGAAAAGTTTCAGTTAAAAAGAAAAATTATTTAATTTAGTTGTACTTTAATTACATTTTTTACATATTTTGAAACATTTTTGTGATTGTATCTATGTATTGCTGAAATTCAGTAAGGCATTTGGTGGGTGGGTTGGGTGTGGGACAGTGGGAATAAGTGAAGACGAATTTAAAGCTACTAATTTTCCATATTAGTATGGAAATTGTATTTTACAATACCTTATCACAAACAATAAAACAACACATTAATAAAAGGAAGTAACAAAGTATGAAGTACACATAAATTAACTGTTCATGAAAAATGTGTAATAAATACAATTTAAATTAAGTTGTCACTTTATTATTACTAAAACATTGAGGAAAGTATTATTAATTTGAACTGAATCCCTCCCATGAAATCACAGATCTTGTCAGCAGTCTTACTACAGGTAGGTTGATGCACCTGTAAATAAAGACACATGTTGTAATGCTTATCATGTTCTAATAACAGCTAAATAAATAACAAGTAAATTAATATATAGCATGAAATATTACTGGTATAAAGGGCGTCATAATAGTCTCACAGCTTCTTGAATTCAGCTTATTAGTTGAAGGATCCAGGTATTACTGATTTCAATGGTGTTGTCTATTGAAAATAATAATTGAAAATTGAATTAATTACTAACGTTTCTAATCAATTGTTGTTCTTATGTTTTCTTATTTATATAGCTTCCAGAATCTTTTTTGTAAAGATGCAGAAATAGGATGGTAATGCACTAGGGAATTATTATCAAAAATTTCCTCAGAGCATATTTTTCTAATTTTCTCCAAGCATTTTTAATACAATTACATATTTTTTTAAATCATAACCTGGTAATTTATTAATTAAGAATACGTTTGTTATAATTATAATTATAAAATATAATTAAGAACAAAGCATTTGTTAATATATATTGCTTAACAAGTAATTAAAAATGCTAATTTACACAACACTTCTTAATTATATACAGTTTAACATGTAAATAGTAGAAGTTACTGTTCAAACGTAATATACAATCAATAAACAACTAAAATTGACATTAACAAATTTGAAAGAAAGAAAAACAATAACCAAGAAATCCAGATGATAAATTTTTACTTTATTCCAAATTTAAACACACAAGATTAACATTTTTATTGAATTCAGACAAATATACTTACCACCCTAGATAAATTTGGAAGAGAAAACATATTTTAATATAATTTATTGATTACCTGAAGGGAAAGAAAAACATGAAGGTAACTCGTGTTAGTACTAAACTAGACGTTAAGTAAAATACGCTCTTTCAATAATAAATAAAAATTTTTAAGTTTTACGACTGCCCTAGTAACTGCACTAAAGTAAATTTTGTTGTAATAGTTCATTTTAGGCTCATATCGTTAGGCCGGAGACACAGCGTTTTTTCAACACCACTGTATATTTGGAATTTGTAGAAAAAAACCCGATATAGTGGATGAGGTTATCCATACAACCAACAATGGCGTTAAATAAACTGTCATTAATTTTTCTGTTCAGTGTGTAACTCTAAATATACTCCCACTTGCCACTGCTGCTACGGCGTCATCAGTAAATGATCCGATCAGTAAAAAATGCTGTATGTGTCTCCGACCTTAGGCTAATAGGTTTATTACATGCTATTTAGTATAATTACAAGGAAATGTATAATTGTATTCTTACATACTATTTTCAATTAACCAAATATGAAAAATGATACAAAAACCAAATTTAATGGGAATGCATACGTATTTTATTTGTTTACACGACACAAAATAAGATAGCTATGTATAATAGTCCCCCCTTAATGTATAATTATCACTTCCCCCTTTCCAAGTTTTATTTGTTTTAAGCGCTCCTTATTGGTATCTATTGTTCAGAGACTGAGAGAGTCCTCGAAGTCATGAAGGCTGGGTCGTAATTGATTTCTTTACGCTCAACTCCAAGAATATATAGCAATAATTAATTATAAAATAAATGCGTACAATGCATTTTTGCTAGAAAAATTAGTTTCTAAATATATATTTAAAATATACTCCTAACAGATGTAGCCTACTTCATAAATGTTAACAAGAATTTAACTATTGTAGTTTAAGTGCTGCCATACTTCTATCAATAATAGAAGTAGTTTTGACGTTTCCTATTTCATGTATACAGAACAACCTTGACAATATTTACTTTACCTGGCTTGCTGTCTTTGTCATCCGGCTTGACAATCATACGAAAATATCTTTTTTATTAGGTAAAATTACAACTATGCAGAAGTGCCACTCCGACGCAAATCTTGAACACAAGTGTTTAAGTTTTACATCTTGAATATTGTAGGTACTGATCTTTTAACTTGTTGTGTATTACCGGTTGCCACTATGTAACCGTGTCAATGCGCCCAAAAATGTGTTTATTTATAGGATGTAGTTACTGTTTATCCTTTTAAAATCACTAAACTATACTGTATAGCAAGTTTTCGTTTAAATAATATACAGTAACAAAATTTAAAATGAGTTTTTTTTTTTCATTAGAAAACCAAGTTTTTGTGACTTGTGTTTTAACCAGCTTGACATGCCGCCATATTAGGCCATATAACCGAGTTTGTACTGTATAATCAAACAAAATTAAGAACTTTGGTTAAGGGTTATAATGATTCTGATAAAAAGGAGATATAGACTAGAATTCACGAGCAGTATAAATTTGTTCTATTGTATTACAAAATTATTCAATGTTCACAAAACACTATAAAAATGTACTGTTGTTTGTCTGGCCACTTGTTTACAACGATTATTTTTTTGGATTATGAAAAGGCTCTCAGAAAAAGGTCTATTTCCCAAAATAATAACATCGTAATTCAGTTAACTTTGCATATGAGCATACTAAACTTGAATCAAAATTTCAGAGTTTATGCTATTTTTAAGTCTTCCTCATATTAAGACCCTTAGTAATCTCCCTACAGGTAACCTCAATATGTTTGTTGGATGATAACCATGATTCTAAACAAATTCTCAGAATTTTTAAATTTACATTACCATTTGTTGAATGTCTCTTATAAAACTAAAATTAATTTTACATATCTTATCTGTTTAGTAGTAAAATTTTAGATGAACGTCAATATTTTAAGACTAAGGAACTATTTTCTAATTTAATGTTAAAAGATGTAACAAACACTCCAGTAAATAGTTTTTTTAATTTTGTTAGGCCTTTCGGTAACAAAGTTACCATCTTCAGACACACAAACTGAAGATGGTTACTTTGTTTAATCTTTTAACATTAAATTATATACATATATCCAGTAAGAAACGAGCTTGAATAATGATATTTTCTAATTGATTATCTAATTCTATTTTTTTGCTAAAGCTAACCTTAAAGACCAAAATTATCAGCAAACAATAAAACTATAGTTAAAATGTTTTGCAATAATAATTTAATACTTTCGGTATCGTCATCAACGTCTAATTCAGCCATGTCAATTTCGCTCTTATCCATTTCATTTACACTTTGACTGAAGTCTGATTGTACATTGTTTTGTTCTTCCAAAACTTTCTCAAATAATTATTTGAAGGTCCAGCCATTATTTATAATTTAAAAAAATGCATACCTATAATACTAAGTACATGTTTCACTAATTACTGTATATAATTACACTACTACACAATACTAACAAAATAGAACTGACACAAATTTTGTATTTAGATCGCACTGACCATGCTATGCACAAAAATAGTTTCTCGGCAGACGCTAATTCGATATTGAAGGTATTACGAAACAAACAACAAGCATTCCCGATAGGGTATTGTAGCGTCCAAATGGAGTTCAGTGCCATTCCCAAAAGGGAACGGACGCACCAAAAATTTTAATGTAAAATACCACTACCCAGGTACAGTGGAATAGACTCATACCCAACCATTCAAGTACAGTGTTATTGGCCCACCCATACAGTGGTAACTTATTACTCACCTACCCATACTTATTTTAGGTACTGGTTAATACCACTTTAGACTTATTGTCTTTTTTTCTTTGTAAGTAATATACTTAACCTATCATAAATTGGGGTTGAGACTTGATTTTTAGTCACACCTAAAACAGACGCTTCTCACACCGGCGCCATTTTGTCTCTCTCTTAACATAGAACTTCAGCATTTTAATAATCTACTTAATGCTTTGTTTCTGCAGAGTGAGTAGTTACTGCTGAAAAGTATGTTGAATTTTTTTTAAGGAGAGGCCGATCTCCTCTTCAACCTTACTCTATCCATTCTCCATCGTCTATTGATCTGTACTAGGAACTTATTAGATAAAGAGGGAAGACCAGTACAGTACAAGGTAAATATTACTAATGAAAACTAACAATCAAGGCTAGGATTCAAAACTGCACTCTCTCTAACTCAGGTTCATAGCCCAGACCGCTCGGCCACTGGCTCTCCCAATACATTCCTTGTAAGAAGTATATGTTTTGATAATTAATCTAAGTTGAGACCAGTTTCACCAAGAAACAGTTTTCCAAAGCTACATTTTATGTGATATTCTCCAAGTGTGTTTAATTTGTTTTCTCTGTCATAACCATATTTTGAATTGTTATTTCTGGCCAAAAATTATTTAAGTACTTTAATTCAATAAAATTTATCTCTTAACTGGAATTAAAATCTTGCTATACAAGCTTTTAAGTACGCATTTCACCATGTTTTAAAATTTCACCAAGAGCTTTAAAATAATATGCATACTGACCTATCTTTATTTAAGTTTTCCTCTGACTCCTGAGAAGGTGGAAAGTCTCTGATAGTACAACATGTTAATGCTCTTTATTGATGTGCAAAGTTTAGCTATTCTTAATTAAGAAACAATCATTAAGTCATAATTAGGCTGTTTTATTTCAACCAACTTGGTATTTAAAGAACTCAAATAATTCTTCTGAAATCAAGCTTGTGGCATTGTATTTAACTCAAAAAGACCTTAATTTCATGTAAACCTCAACCTAATTTAAGATTTTCTTCCGACTCCTTGCAGTCGTCTCCCGTAGATGGTGATAAAAACTTGTTAGCTAAAAAAATCAGTAAATTTTAATAAGTGTAATATAAAATTTTATTTCTTTATCTGCAATGGTTTAAAAAATATAGAGCTGTCCTGATATTTTTTGAACGCCCGGTATAAAGGGGACCACAGATAAGACAGGACTAATTTAATTAAAATATAAAACTAAAACAATTTTTCGGTCACAAATAAAAATTCAAAATATGTTTAGAACACTTCGACAAAATAATTTTTAATAATAGGGATGCCTTGCCTGAAATATACCATATAAAAAGCAGCTGTGAGAAATGTTATACTGCTAAAATTAATATGAATAATTTAATTTATTTTCCCAAAAAGCATTTCAAGTGTTAACTGGGTGGCTGGTTTCTACTATATTTTCAAAACATTTTTAACAAAGAAATGTGACAAGACTTTTCCACAGTAGCTACTCACTCCATAGAAACAGCATTTTTAAATAAGATTTTGAAAATGTTTGAGTTTGTGTCTATCCTCTGTAATTCTGGAAATTACCTAGAAAGGAAGATTCTGGAAGCTATCAAAATTGGAAAAGGCCAGAACAATTTTATGAGAGACAACAGTCTTGAATTCGGTAATACCTGGACACCATAAAAACTCATAGCAGAATGATCACTGCATTCAAGAAGGTTTGTGTCATTAAGGTGTGTGATGAGACAAACCCTTCCAGACCTGGGGTTGAGAACTTTCCAGTAGCAGCAAGATCAGATAAGCAACTTGATCCTTATCCATCCCCACATAATCTAAGAAGCAGAACACACTTCTCCAGTTGATTGTTTAACTGACCTTAAGACGGATTTTTGTGGTATGATATTTTTAAATTTCTTACCAGATTTTGTATGAAATTATGCAAGATCCAGGTTAACACTTTAGAAGAAACAGTGTTTTTATTTAAAAAATCACTTAAATGGTTTTGTTAAATAATTGGTATGTTAATGATTTTTTATTAACAGCATGGGTATAGGTCCTTTTTAAATCAGTAAGGATGTACTCTGATTTTAAAAATTGTATTATTTACATCAAGAAAACGATAGGTCCTTTTTAAATCAGTAAGGATGTACTCTGATTTTAAAAAATGTATTATTTACATCAAGAAAACGCTATCAATTTTTTTAACATTTGAAATGTAATTGAATAATAACTTTGTTAATACAGTAGAACCTCACTAATTCGAACCTCGGTAATTTGAAAACCTCTACAATTCATATTTTCTGTCTATTCTCTTGAGAAAACCTCTAATATTTAAAAAAATATTCCGATAATTTGAAGTGATTTACCCACAGTTTAGCCTCTACAATTCTAATTTATGTACAGTCGGGCCTCTAGAGTGTCTCTCTCTCTCTCTCTCTCCCTCAACTCACCTGAAGAAAATGCCTGTGGTGTTGAAAATTTGTGAGATTTTGTGTTTGTGACTACTATTCTGATGTTAGTGAACTTGTCTTTTAAGGTAAGTTTGCTGATGTCCTATCTCTCTAATATACTAATTCCTGGCCTAGTGCCCTTTAACCTAACCTAAAATTTTGCTGTTGCAATTCGAAGCTTTACCTCTAAAATTTGAAGTTAACCTCTTTAATTCGAACTGAGACGGCGAAAGCCTACGAAATTCGAAATGAGGACAAAAAACAAGCTTGTTGAAACATGAACCAGTTCGTATATTGTACGCAGTTTCTACACAAGTTGACCAAGTAGTCATTGTCGGTCGTCCACTGAACCATGTGGTTAATTTGATTTTTTTTTTTTTTTTTTATTATATGTTTTTACAGTAAAGTAATCACCTCTTGAATATTTTCACACTATCTCTATAATTCGAACTCTCAATAATTCAAATATCCTATTATTCTAAAAAAAATTGCATTTCCCTGGAACTTCGAATTAGCGAGGTTCTACTGTATAAATCACTTGTTAAATTGTACATAATTTATAAAAATTAATTTAAGAATTTAATTAGCAAAGATCAATTTGCTTTGTTTTGTAGATTTTATTTAGTAATAAATACCTTTGATTTGATCTTTTATTTATTTATTAAATTAACTAAAGTATATTTTGTTTCCAGAGAGTGAGTGGCTAGTAAATAGTTTATAATTTTAATGTTCACAAATATGTAACCAAAATGTAGAGGACTATTTTTTTAAATTTTGTTAACATCACATTTTCACATTGTCAATTTGCCAGTTTGAACACTTGTCTACAGATCAGGACATAAATATGTTGCTTCTGCAAAAACTAAGAATTAACTACAAAGAGGCTTAGTTTTGTTACTATTAAAATTCCCTTCACGATCACTAAAAATTAATAGTTACGTATTTACAACATAGCTTTAAAATGTTTCCACTGTTTTTATTTATAGTATTAATAAGTTACAAATAAAAAATGTCATGTTTTATAAACAATATTTTATTAATTTAATAAACCAGAAGATTGGTCTTATTACATAAAGCATTTTATGATATGTTTAAGCCACCATGTTCCAAAATTACCAAATTTTCATACCGATTAACTGTAGACTTTAGGTATACAAAATCTCTTTTCATTTTTTTTCTTTTAGGAATGACCACATTGATATAAAAACAGTATTAATCAATTCGAGTTCAGACAGAGCCTGGATGTCTCTTAAATTCATGGAAAGGGTATTATATAGTATAAATAATGATAAAAAAGTAAGTGGATTTTTTTTATATTGCTAAAGCTTTTGATATTGTGAACCATGATATATTACTGCATAAACTATATGATTGTGCAATAAGAGTAGTGGAGTTTAAATTTGTTAACAGCTACATATTGAAAAGAACGCAAAGAGTAAAAGTGAATGGAGTATGGAATGAAATTAAGTATGAGATCCACAGGGTTCTGTATTGGGAGCAATTCTTTTTTTAGTATGTATAAACATTATTTATTTAATAAAAGGTTTTATGATAAAGTCATGCTATGTAGAAAAAAGCTGGACTGATGTTGAGTTGTGCATTTGTAGTGGGAGTGTTTGTAAAAAAAAATGTACTGAAGTAAAATCTGCAGAGAACATTAAATACGTACATGTGATTTTGGATAGTGAGCTGACATGGCATTTTTATATAAATTTAAAACAAATAATGTACAAAGACTTTTCTATTTTTCACAGAATATATGTGATACTGATTTACTTATAACGTTAAATTTTTCATCTCTGCATAATAGATCAGATTATGGATTCTCTCCCTGGGGAGGGACATAATGAGCAATAACAGTAAACCATTCAACTGCATTAGTCAAAGGTTATAGAACATTAACCTGTAGGTGTATTGGAGGGGGAAACACTGTATGTGTATGGGGGTTGAAGCCAAATGGATGAACTATGTAGAAAGCTGAGCTTGGCACTCTATGTCCTTATTAGACTGAAAAGAATGAATGATAATGAGTAGTGAGGAAGTGACAAAAACTGAATACTTGTCTCTGTTTGAGTCCCATATTAGATATGGATTGATAGTGTGGGGTAGCTCATCCATGGAAAACATGCAAGGAGTACTTACAATCCAGAAAAAGGCCATACGAATATAGAAGTAGACATAGAAGGTCTTGGCCCACAGGACACTTGTCGACCAATCTTCAGACAGCTCAAAATTATAACGGTGATTGTACTCTAGATCGTAGAAAGTGTACTACATGCATACAGAGAAAATCTACCAACGGGCTGTGACATTCATATGCACAACACAAGCAGAGCCAGGAACTATGTACTACCCTCACACAGACAGACGGCTTTTGAGAAGCAACCATCATTTAACGGGGCCAGACTCTCCAACCAGAGCACAGCACTTCAAAAAACAACTGGGCAAGTGGCTTGTGGACAGACCGTTCTACTCCATTGAAGAATTCCAAAACTGGTGAAGATGCTATCCATAGAACATAGTGAACATTTTTTTATAATAACAATTTACTTTTTACCCATAACTGTTCTCTAACAATATGTTATCATAGATATTTGTCTATTGTCAGTCAAAGAAAAATAACAAAAATTGGCCAATAAAATATAATATACTTTTAAACAACTCAGGAGTTTTCCTATGAAGTGTTAGTTCAACAGCAAGAAATCATATGTTGGCGAAACAGGCATACTAATTTCAACAAGAATTAAAGAACATCTCAGATTGAACAAGAAACGAGATATATCCCACTCAACAGAGACAAACACGCCATAGAATTTGGTAAAAATGAAATGATGGCTTAAACAACACTATTAAGAAAAAAATTTATAGGAAGCTAAAGATATAAAAAAACATAAAAATAAATTTAACAGACACAATGATTAAATTTGAGGAATCTACTACAAAAGCCAAGAGACAGAACAGGTAATGAAACCTGATTAAAGATATTTGACTTTTCTACAAGTCCCAACTGTCTTTACTTCATTTATTTGTTGTCAAAATGTGTTGTGATTTTATTAAACAAGTATCTAATTCAATTTCATTTTACTGACACCTAAAAACTTTTAAAGAATTACATATCCATAATAATATACCTAAATTACTTTATAAAATTACTCAATCTTATTTGTAATTTAGAAAATTTAAACTAATTTGCATTGCATTTAACAGTTTAATGATGTTACTATCAAAATGTTACTATCAATACTGAAAAATGCTAGCAATTTCTTTTAAAATCATTGTAATTGAGTGAATACAATAGTGATACACTATTGGTTGAGTGAATTAATTATAAGTTGGATGTAATGGGTTTGTCTCATCAATGATTATGGGGGACATTTTTCCAGCAATTTTTCTTTTGATTACAAAAGAAAATCTATCCTAAACGGCAATATATTTCATAGTTATTCATAAAAATATAAATGAAATATTAACTACATGTTTTCAATGAAAATTAAACATTCTCACACAATTCACTTGATCAGTTGACTCTCCCAGAACTGAACAAGAATCATTTTAACAAAATTGTGCACTTAAAACATAACCAGAATTTTAAGTTGTATAAAATGTCTACTCTTACACATGCTCTCTAAAGTCTCTTTGCTAGACAACATAACTGCTCCTTCTGTGTCTGCTGTTCCGAGGTGACTTAAATGTTTGAACATAAATTGATGTAAAAATTACAATAAACTTATGTCCATACTTGTAAATTGTGTAAAGGCTTTCAACTGCACATACATAATTAAAATTAAATTTTAATTCAGTATTTACCCTATAATACATTAATGGACCCAAAAAATATACAGGAACATTTGTGTCCTACAACAACAAAAATAATATTATTCTTTAACCCTTGAGTTCCAGGCCATTTTGTAATACGGTATTCATAAAACGCCACACAATAATTACCGACTTTTCAAGCGTTTGATTGAAGATTTATTAATTAACTGCCAAGTATATTTAAAAAATACTGTATTTTGTAGGCTTCAAACATACTTTGTTGATGGTTTGGAATTTGTACGTTTAGTTATTGAGTCAATTTAGAGTACATATTTTACTAAACATATATGACGACAAGCTTTGCAAATAGTGACCCTGACATTTGTTGCAATCACAAATAGCGAGGCTCCCGCCACTCTAAGGGTTAATACAATGTAATGAGTAATACCTAATCTGAGCTTGGTAGGGGTTTTTACTCTAATTAAAACTAAAATAATACAGAGTAAAATCAACAATTTTTTTAAATGGTTCTAGTAAAACTAGATATCACTTACCAAGGCTGATTTACAGTAAAATAGTTTAACACTACCAAATATTTATTACTGCCTGCAATCTTACATAGTGTTTTGGGTCATGTATTGTCTGTTATGGATAGACAGACCTTCAAGTTTTTACACCCAAATGGCGTTTAGACAGATTTGTGTTACGCATTCTCTTTTGTACCCAAAGATATTTAAAGTAGTTTTTTGCCTAGACATTTTCAGACTGCTTGACACTGTGTGTTAAACATTACTATCAATGCAAATTTATCAAAAATAAATTTTTAAAAAACTAGGATTATTTTAGAAGGTGAAAATTTATAGTAACTGAAGGAAAAATACAACTGACATTTTTATTTACAAGAAAATGAAACCAAAGCACTTAAAAGAGTGAACAAACACACACTTGGAATTTAACATATTAAATCAACACAACAAACTTATACTTATAAAAATATTCTTCGAATGTCACGGTGAAAAGTGAATGATTATTACCTTAACATTATAACAGACAGGACAGAGAGGAAGAAATAAAGCATGAATATTGTTTGGTCTTGAAAATTGTCAATGCATTTAATATCAATGCAAACACATTTTACATGTTATTAAAATTGTAGTATCAATGAAGAAAGACACTGACAATAGAATAATAGGTACAAGATAATTGCCAAATGTAAGTTCTAACTACAGTACACTAAGTGGCCAGCCCGTAATCCTAGTTTGTACATGATAGACTTGGACTCCCTGAGAAGAACACTCACGCTACCACTACAGTAGTCCTTATTTTTGTAATGAGATCAAATGACAAGTGAAACCTTCCGTCTACAACACAATCTACAAGCCACCTGACTCGATAAAAATAATGAAAATACATTCGATTTGGCAGAACAGAAATATATTTTTTATGAAACTATGCAAACAGTAATTATGTTAGAAATCTTCAAACCTAACATAGAACTATTTACATTACACTTAAATCACAATATGACAGTGTATATCGACAAAAGTGCGAGAAGCTTGCATTCAATTGATGAAAGGGTCAAAAGTATGGAATTAGCATTTCTGTACATTATCTATGACAAATTATGTTTACTATTATACATTTACATTCAATTCAGTGATTTTTAAAATACATATATTCTCTTGAATCAAAAATTCAATCCAACTGAATAACTAAAAACAAATTACCTGCAAAAACAATGAAAAAAATAACCACGGATTTTTTACTAACAATTAAATATTACGTGGTAAATAAGGATGTATGAAGGGACATTGAGGCGAAGAGTGGCTCTGCTACCCTTTGAGATGGTTGGGCTCAACCCGTCCAACACCTGTGCACAAAAGTCACAGTCAATGCGCCGAAAATTAGTCATTTTTGCATCAACTTCATATTTGGCTGATTAAATTGCATCATACAAGAACGAACCAATAATAAATATTTAAAACAAAGCAATTTTTTAATCTTAGAATCAAAACATTCTGAACATTTTTGTCAAAATCTGATAAGAATTAAGGCAGACAGCACACATTAAAACTTACCATGGACACGTGCTACTAAAATTTAAAGTCCACTTAAATTTAAACCAAAGTGCCTAAGTATGTTAATTTTATTAAATAGGCTACTATTCATTTGTTTTCTGCTTCATAACAAATGTAAAATCCTATAAAATTTTATTTTATTTTTTACACATCAGAATCTATGTGCCTTTTAATTTATCATCTGGTACATGAACTAAAAATAATTGTCCTTAGGGCTTTTCAAAAAGAACACAGCATTAACGAAAATATATTTTGAAATGCACGATATACAGGGTGGAAAAAAATATAGAAACGCTTTCACAACTTTTGTATGACTGCACTTGTAAAAGTGAAAGCATGTACATGATCATAGTTACAAAGAACATACTTTTTGACGCTATTAGCGACATTTCATCTTTTCAGAGGGATAGTCCACGAGGAGTTGAACGAAAATCTTCAACGTAAGCCTAGATTGAGTTTGGTATCAAACAAAAACTCTATTCAAGAGAAATTAACTGTCGTAAACCGGACTTTTTTATCCTTTTCAGAGTAGCGGTCATTTGAATTTCAAAGTAACTAATTTGAACAATATTATTTCTCTGCTATTTAACGGGAAATTAATTTGATCATAGTAATTTTAGGTAACTTATTAGATAAAAAATTATACTTTATGTAACACAATTATTTTAAAAAATTGAACTATCAAATTATCTGGGGAAAAAAATAACGTTATTTTGAAAGCGTTTCCATATTTTGTTGTCCACTCTGCATTATGATACACTACAGTAACTTGTGTTTTAGATTATACTGATTTAAAAAACTAACCATAACTAGACTAATAGCCCGAAGCAACGCAATTGAAGAGTTAATTTGGAAGATTCTAGAGTCATTTCAATAATATAATTTTAAGGAAAACAAACTCAAGTACAGTTAGTTATTAGAAACCTTTGGCAGAAAATATTTAAATACTTCTATTTATTAAATTTAATGACAAAAGTATGTTGTATAAGTAGCAAGAATAGTTCATTTCATAAAGTAAACTTGGTTTTTAATCATACAAATAATCTAGGCAATATATACTAAAGTCCAATCTGAAATGTCTATGTAAAGGTTTCAACATTTTGCACACAAAAACAAGTCTCAAAAATCTACAAATATTTTATTAGAATTCAATATCAGGATTTACTAAGACTTTAGTTATCAAATTTAGAATTTAAATAAATATCCCCAAAGTTAATATTTAAATAGCACTACACTACATCAAGTAGGCAAGAGTAATACTGTACATGGGTGTATTTTTAATGTATCACAGAAATTGAAGTTACTACTATTTTGGTATACTATGCCAGTACAATAAACACTGTATCAGAAAAGAATAACATTAAAATAGGAGGACGAGTAGATTGTAAGACAGACAGATAGAACCGCTTTAAACCGGATATCGGCCATGGCCTGCCTGATCACCACGAATTTCCAGAAAAACGTCTGTCACAAAATTAGTGTGCCAGAAGGGAGGAACTTCAAAGAACCACACACTATTACTCGACTAAAAAGTACTGTTCTGTGCTATCTGACTTAAAGATATTTCCTCATTTTAAGCATTTAGGTACTGTTCTGTTTTTTCTCCCCTTTAAGAACGATCCGGATATTGTGAGATCCAGGTATCATAGTTCTGGATATGAGAGTCTTTACTGTACAACAAAATGACTTTTTATATTAAGGTTTTTGTTATAGAAAACTCAACTTTTAAGCTATATTTCACTTTTTAATACATAAAAAAATCATCTAAATATCTTAAAAATACAATTAATATAATGTATGATTTAAAAATTAGTGTAGTATAAAAGTAATTGACTTGATACATAAAGCAGTACAATAATGCTTATTGTTTTCCAAGTTTTCATCTTTTAATTAGACAGTGAATATAAAACATGAACAGTTATTTTGATTTGCCAGATTGCTTTTTATCAATGAGAACTGTACACTAAATCCTCTTCAATATTACTCAATATCCGTTACTAAAAATGGTAATGACAAAAAAGTAATGGTATAATTATTAACAATAAAAAAGTATAGTAATCATGTAAGTCTTCCTAATCATATATTAAACTGATGGTGGTAAAAAAAGCATGGGTAAAAACGAACTGTGAATGTAATGTTAAAATTACATTCAACATGAGCTTTAAAAACACACATTAACGAATTAAACACAATCCAAAACTCGGCCCTAAGATCTTGATGTGGTTGCCCAAAGACCACCCCAGTACGAGCAATGGAGATGGAACTTAACATAGAGGCTGAATGTTACCTGAATAGATACATCCAAAAAGTAATCTGGCACAAATTCATAAATATTTCTGCAAACGCCGCATCAGATCCAACTCAGACCCCACAAGAAACCTATGACAAGTCATCCTTTAATCATCAGACAATACTGATAACGGAAAACATTCTAAACATAACCCCGGTGACTTAACAAACAATAAATTGTATTCCACCATGGAACTTCCAACCTCCACAACTATCACTACATATCCAAAATATCCAGGTCTAACATCCAAAAAAGATGCTAAACTAGCACAAAGAACCGCTGCTCTAGAAGTCATACATTCAAGCTAACATGAGATTTACACACATGGGTCATTGGATCCAATTAAACTGAATTAAAAATCATTCCTGCCAGAACTTCTTCATTCGAACAAATTCAAGTTCCAGTACCGACGCAGAGCTCCTCGCCATCAACGCAGCGGTTGCCCACAGCATGTCAGTTGAAAGCAGGAGAATATTTATATTATTTTGTTTAATGACTCCAAAAGTGCAATACAACTCCTCTTGCAATATAAGCCCTCCAGTTTTTATTACAGAACTCGAGAGATTCACCAACTCCTGAATATGGCTCTGGAGAGACATTTGCTTCCAATGGATACCGGGTTATTGTGGACTAGATGGAAATGAAAAAGCTGAGAAGGTTGCGAAAGCAGCCACTAACATGCATCATGTTCCTTCAAAAGGACTAACTCTAACGAGCTGTATAGCCACATCCCGTAAAATTCTAAAAAACAGGTGGAATGATGAACTGACTAGCCGCTATCTCTATGATCTTCTCAAGAAACCTAAAAATACAGAAATCTACAAAAACTTACCCAGATCCGTGTCATCATTCGCATCAAGAGCCAGAACAGAACACATAGTTACCCAGTCCTATCTCTTTCGTTTTCAACTCAACAAGTAGCCCCAATGTCTTGCATGTCAAGCTAAGGAAGAAACCCTGCAACACATCCTTTACACTGTACCAAATATTTGGATACTAGAACTGAAGAAGAGACTCCAACCAGACTGTACAATTAGACGAGTTCTCACTAATCCAACCTATTGGAGACTGGCTAGACTTGTATATGAGAGGCACCGTGCGGTCGGCATTACCTGAAGCTGCATGCACGTACCAAGAAATGAAAAAAAATGAGTTTTGTAAATCTAGGGAAACTAATGAAATACTTAGCCTGAAAAATGAGCAACTTAGATTAGTATTAAATTACTCAGACAAACAATCTCAGAGCTTGAAAATAAGCTGGAACAGTTTTTTAACTGTTAGCTGTTATTTAAACTACACAAGGCTTATCATATAACATCTTGAGAGTTGTGTGTGTGGGAAAATATAGACAGACCCGTTCTGATTTTGCAGACCTCAAACCTAAAAGTACTTCTCTCTCCCACTTAAAAAAAAAATGAGAGAGAGATACGCGGAGTCAGAGTTTGAAACCTAGCTCGAATTGCAAGACCAAAACACGTAGCAATATGACAAGAAGAAAACTAATTTTAGTAAAGACAGCCAAGGTAGAATGGATGGAAGTCGGATGAATGTGATGTTGAACAAGGACGAATGGGGAATCAATTCCCCTTGGTGTGGGTGGAACCGAGCGCTTCGACTGGAAGAGTGATTGAAACAACAGTGAAAGGGAAGGAGTTTATGGAAGAGAATGACTGCATGGTAGTGCTAGGGGGAGTCTAATAACAGTTATAAAATAGATAGAATGTATTGGCAAACAAACCATCCAAAGGTCGGGTTATACTTATTGAAATGACTCTTTGGGTTCAACAAGTAACAAGCAAGCAAACAACCTATCCAGTTACAGAATCGTATACCTGATACGTGGTTATAGCCCCGTACAATCAAAGAAACAGAAGCCATTTCTAATCTCAAACAAAAACCTTCGGCTGAGGTGGATAATATCTCCTCAATCCTTCTGAAAAATTTTATGTAAGAACTTGCATCACCACTGACATCACTAATTAACAAAACTTTCTCCTCGGACACTTTTCCTAGAGCCCTAAAACTGACAAAAGTGTTTCCAAAATTAAAAAAAAAAGGATCTACAACTAATATCAACAACTTAAGACCTATATCCCTTCTCTCTACTGTATCTAAAGTGATTGAAAAAATAATGCTAAACCGACTTACAACACATTTGACCGACTACAATGTTTTAACCACCCAACAACAGTTTTCTAGAAGGAAGATCAACAATTTCGGCACTAATCAATCTCACTGTATATACAATAGATCAGATAGAAGATGGAGCTTCTGTGACTGGCCTTTTTCTTGATTTTACTAAGAAATTTGACTGCCTGGACCACAACATCCTCCTTCAAAAGATGAACAACATGGGAGTAAGAGAAAATGCAGCCATTTGTTTTTCAAGCTACCTGGCGGGAAGAATACAAGTGGTGGAAATATCCTACGTCAAAAACAACACCTCATATTGTATAATGTCAACACCACTCCCTCTAAGTAGAGGGGTTCCTCAAGGATCTGTTTTGGAGCTGGTCCTTTCTATTCTGCTGATCAACGATCTCCCAAACTATTTGCAAGAGCTCAGCCAGGTATACATGTACGCTGATGATACTGCTCTCTTAATAGCAAATAAACAAGTACAAGAACTAGAAATAGCATTCTTCATTGCTCTAAATACAGCAAAACAATATTGTAATCAAAAAAATCTGATATTAAACGAGCAAAAGACACAACAATGGAACTTTGGAATCTTAAATAGCTGAATTAACAGGACTCCCATAAATAGACCTTGATAATAAAGCCAAATACTTGGGAGTCATTATTGACAATAAACTCAATTGGACATCACATACTGATAAACTTTGTTCAAAACTTACTCATGCATCTACTGTATGTCCTTAAAAGACTAAAGGGGGAGACAACTAGAACTGCCTATTTTGCTCTTTATGAGGCTCATCTCCGAAATGTCATAACAGTACGGGGAAACTCCTGTGCAAAAAATGTGCAACGTATCCTTTTAATTAAAAAAAATCGATAATGATTTAGATCTTAGATAAAGACATCTAGGAAGTTATCCTGTATGATACAGGTAAAACTTTAGCAAGAACAAGACAGCTACATCATTACAACACCAGGCATAAAAACAATTTTATTTTGCCGAACCTCCGTCAGCCTATATGAAGAGAAGCCAAGCTATATGGGGCCGAAATTGTTTAGCTGCCTTCCTGACTACTTGAAGAAGATCTCCAGACAAAAACATTTCAAGAGGAAGCTTCAATAATAGCTCCTGGAATGTTCCTTCTATTCGATAGAAGAATTCATTGACTTGAAGCAATAACATCAAAACTAGTAAAATTAAAAACTGTTGTACATATTTTGTTGTACATAAAATGTACAGTTTTCTATAAACAAAATATGACTGTATTACCACATGACACCATTGTATTTCTCCACAAAATTACAAATAAAGAAGTTTTGATTTGATTAATGTACAAATACAAAAGCAGAATAACAAATTTAAGAACATAAATGGACAAAACAACCAAATTTGTATAGGACTTAATGAAATGTTGAATAGAAATGCTACACAGCCCATAGGCTTCATCTCAACCAAAAAGTTACAACAGTACGTTGTGAAATAATTAGTAATTATGTTAGGCTCATCACAAAAACATTATGATAAAAAAAACAAGTGGGTGAACACAGGGATAAATATTTTTTTACCCTTTCCATCCAAGGCATTTTTTTTAAAGTTGTTCTAAAAATCCCAGGCACTTGCATATTTGATATACCCAAAAATCCCAGGCTCTTTTTGTTGATTTTGACGTACTTTACTAAAAAATTATAAAAATTCTATTTATGAAGCACATTTATTATTTTGAGTTTCATTAGTTTCCTAAATATATTATCTGTAATATGAAATAAAAAAGGACTTAACAAAATGCACAACATTTCTGTATTTATATTTACAAAAAAATGTTTGCGCTATGAATGGCACTAAAAAAATTTATTAACCAGAGCTAATAACACTATTCAAAACACCGCTTGGGAAATCGGTTGCGTCAAAATTCCAAGAGTTATACTTCACCTACGGCCTTCGGAAATGGCTCATGATATTATAGATGGTGGGAAAAATAAAAGTTTTGTGATCCGCCATAAGCCACCTCAACAGCTCTCGAAGTTCCCATATTAATCTTATGGGAAGAAGATTTCTAACTTTAGTATGTTTTATACTGTGGTAATATGCATTAAATATTCCAGCTGTTAATAAGACAAATGCAATATTCCAGCTGTTAATGTTTTATATTCAAATCAACAAGGCACAAGGCCAAACCTTTAAAGAAGCTTGTATTAGTCGTATTCAACTGAACAAAACAGTGTTTACACATGGGCAACTTTAAGTTTCAGTTTTACAAAACTATTAATACTTCAATATTATACATTAAATGTTGAACAGCAACATTTCTATTTTATTTATTTGGGGGCTTTTGCCCCTAACAAGCCACTAGTCTTCAAATAAATTCATATTTCACAATGCTATGTTTAAAATTAAAAAAGTTATGGCTCTTTTTCAAAAACACTGCATTTCGAGTTTTTATCCTACGCATAACAACTAAACCATATATGTGGTCTGATTCCATCACTCTCGTCATACACACAATGAGCGATTTTATTATTGGCAACCTACTACATTTTATTTTACTTATTTTTACCTCCCATACTACACAATCACATCAGTCAAGAAACAACAATTAACCTCAGCTGATGATCACATCTGACAAAATCAACACAGCTGTTAATGCAAAACAAAGGCAAAAAAAATAATACAAGTTGTGGTGCTGTAATAAAGCATTCTATCGTAACAAATCAGTGTTTTTATAATAGAAAATGTTAATCTGAACATTTCTGTATCATTAATATAAATTTTGAGCTATTAAAAATATTTTTTTTTTTTTTTTTTTACTATTTCTGAATGTCCGAAAAACCGGACACTGGATTTTTTTGGAACATTTTTGGAACGTCCGGAAAACCGGACATTGGGATTTTTGGAATGTTTTTCGAACGTCCGGAAAACCGGACGTTGGAATGGAAAGGGTTAAGTAGGCCTACCTATAAGCAAAAACACTCAAATTTATGTTAAAGACGTACTAACTCAAAACTTAATACTATATTTTTAAATGTAAAAGGATTAACAGGGAATTTGGATCAGCTGGAAATTTTCCAGGAAGAGGAAAAGCCAAATATTCTATTGATAGCGAAGCGTAGGTTAGACAACTAGAACATTAAAACAATTTAATACAAAAATCATAGCCTAGTTAACTTTTATAGTAGGTCAAGTGCAAGGAGAGTGTAGCTATTTTTTAAAATAATGATCTCAATACTGATTTGGACATAACTCCATTGGAGGTTGGGAGGAGGTGGTAGGTCTTTGATAAAACCCAAGTACAGGTAAGGAAAGGTGGTTGCACTCTACAGGGCATCATGTGACAATAACTCAGATAACTGTTTAGAAAAATTATATGAGTTTATTAGTAAGTGTAAAAAAGTTGACAATTTAGTTATATGTGCTGATTTTAATATCAACATACTCAAATATAACTACAAGAGTAAGAGGTTCAGGAATATTATTAAGATCCATAATGTTCAGGCAAAAATAGATACACCGACAGGGGTAAGTGACATTTCACATGCATTGACAACTTAATCACTAACATTAAAAATTGTACAAACCATGTATTACAGTCATTAATTTCAGTTCATCATGCTATTAAACTAACTTTACCAATTAACATCACTTTCAATAGGAAAATTAACGCAACTAACTTGCAGGAATTGAAATTTAGAATTAAGTTAGAACAATGGCAAAACATGTGTGATTAGTTAATGTGGACAAACAATACAATACATTTTTATAATATAGTCTGTCCTCGGAAAAAAAAAACAGATCACTATTAACACCAAAAATAAATGGTAAGAAACAACCCAGAGGTAAGAAACACCAAGGATAGACTGCACAAAAGCTATTCAAACTGGAGGACTAAGGAAACAGCTGACAAAACTGCTTATCTCGAAGCTAAAGGTAAGTAAAATAAAACTTAGTGCAATAAATAAGGCCAGATCACAAGTGGATGAATAATGCGCTGAGAGCATCCAATAATAAATCCAGAGAGGTTTGGAAAATTCTTGGCTCAATAACCAATTACAAGGACACTCAAGGTAAAGACAACTTGGTGCTAAAAGATCCTGTTAGTAGAGAAATGTTAAAAAACAAAAAGGTTAGGTTAAAGGGCACTAGGCCAGGAATTAGTATATTAAGAGAGATAGGACATCAGCAAACTTACCTTAAAAGACAAGTTCACTAACATCAGAGTAGTAGTCACAAACACAAAATACACAAAAGCTCACAAATTTTCAACACCACTGGCATTTTCTTCAGGTGAGTAGAGGGAGAGAGAGAGAGACACTGAAATGACTTCCACTATTGCTGGGTAGGTGGCTGTGGTGGGGGGGTGTACATCCATAGAGCAACACTCAGGTGTAGATGCAGTATTTCAGTTAGTATATATATATAAAAATATAAATGAAGTTTGCTGATGGGGAAGGGGTTGAAGGGAAGTGGTCTATCTTATGTTCAGATTAGGTGGGTCACGGGATTTTGTTATCCATTGGTGTGCTAATTCCATCCTTCGGAGTTGGGAACTATTGGCATGGGAAGGAAGGGATCTGATTACCTTAGTGGTGTAACACTGATCAAAATTTTGATTATGGAGAAGAGTATGGGCAGAGACAGGTTTTTCAGGATTTTGGACTTTGCAATCATGTCTATGGCCATTCATGCGTTTACGAAGGGTTTCACTGGTAAGGCCAATATATTGGGCAGGACAGTGCTGGCACTGGAGTTGATAAATTAGATTGGTGGAATCACAGGAGTGGTTTCCAGGTATCTTGTAGGTTAAGGAGGTAGTGGAGCTGGTAAAAGATGTGGCTGAGAGATGAATAGGGCAGGTTTTGCAAGACACTCCAAAAAGTGTCAGATCCTCAGTTCTTCTCCCAACTACCTAAAGATCAGAACCTTACCATCGCTGAACGCGGAGCCATAAAGTCCCTAAAATCCAATGACAACATTATGATCCTTCCTGCCGATAAAGGTTCCACCACTGTTATTCTTAAAATTGATTATATCAATGAAATTAACCTCCAGTTGTCCGATTCCAGCACCTACAAAAAACTTGACTTCGACCCAACTGAAAAACACAACCAAGAACTGAAAAATCTCCTCCTTCATCATGCTAAACACCAAAACCTAACCACCGCCAGCCAAATCCTGCTTATCAATGAACAGCCTACTCCACCCCAGTTTTATATCCTACCCAAAATCCATAAAGGCACCATCCCTCCCCCTGGTAGGCCTATTGTGGCCAGCTATAATTCTGTTACCGAACGCATCTCTGCCTTTGTCGATGATAAACTCCAACCTCTAGTACGACAACTTCCTTCCCACGTCCAGGACACCAATCATTTCCTTAGTCTCCTCTCCAATCTTCCCCAACCTCTACCCCTTAACACCAAACTGGTTACCATTGATGCTACTTCACTGTACACCAATATACCCCACGCTCATGGCTTAGCTGCTATTGAGTATTTCCTCAATACACGCCCTCCAAACACCAAGCCTAGCACTTCCTTCCTAGTTCAGCTGACTCAATTCATCCTTGAAAAAAACCACTTCCAAAGTTCTGGCATTAACTACCTCCAGATCAAGGGTACCGCTATGGGTACCCGCATGGCCCCTTCCTATGCCAACCTGTTCATGGGGAAATTGGAGAAGACTTTCCTTCAAAAACAACCCGTCCAACCCCTCTGCTGGCTCCGTTTCATCGATGATATTTTCATGATCTGGACTGACTCCGAAAACAATCTTGAAACCTTCCTTCAAAGCCTACAAAACTTTTCATCACTGAATTTCACCTGGCAATCCTCTTCTGAACGCATAGTCTTCCTTGATGTTGAAATTGGATTGGAGGACGGTGTCCTTCAAACTGATATTCACATCAAACCTACCAATAAACAACAATACCTTCACTATACCAGCTGTCACCCCAACAACACTAAACGCTCCCTACCCTATAGCCTAGCCACCCGTGCCAAACGTATCATTTCCTCTCCCAGAAACCTAAATCAATACAACAACCAACTTGTCAGTGCTTTCCAAAAGAGAGGTTACCCTACCAACCTTGTTAAAAACCAAATCCGTTTAGCCCAGTCCCAAAACCAACCCCAAACCAGAAGCAGTTCCCAATGCTTACCCCTTATCACAAATTACCACCATGGCCTACAAAAACTCAACAAAATCCTGAAAGATGGCTTCAACATCTTAAAAGCTTCCCCCCACACCAAAGATCTCCTTGAAAAACCTCCTGTAACTTTCAGACAAAACAAAAACCTCCGCCAGATCCTGGTCCATCCTAAGTTACCTGATCCCAACATCCTGACCTGTCCTAAAGACCAGCAACCACCCGGTTCCAATCCTTGTAACAAGAAATCTTGCAAAACCTGCCCTATTCATCTCTCAGCCACATCTTTTACCAGCTCCACTACCTCCTTAACCTACAAGATACCTGGAAACCACTCCTGTGATTCCACCAATCTAATTTATCAACTCCAGTGCCAGCACTGTCCTGCCCAATATATTGGCCTTACCAGTGAAACCCTTCGTAAACGCATGAATGGCCATAGACATGATTGCAAAGTCCAAAATCCTGAAAAACCTGTCTCTGCCCATACTCTTCTCCATAATCAAAATTTTGATCAGTGTTACACCACTAAGGTAATCAGATCCCTTCCTTCCCATGCCAATAGTTCCCAACTCCGAAGGATGGAATTAGCACACCAATGGATAACAAAATCCCGTGACCCACCTAATCTGAACATAAGATAGACCACTTCCCTTCAACCCCTTCCCCATCAGCAAACTTCATTTATATTTTTATATATATATACTAACTGAAATACTGCATCTACACCTGAGTGTTGCTCTATGGATGTACACCCCCCCACCACAGCCACCTACCCAGCAATAGTGGAAGTCATTTCAGTGTCTCTCTCTCTCTCCCTCTACTCACCTGAAGAAAATGCCAGTGGTGTTGAAAATTTGTGAGCTTTTGTGTATTTTGTGTTTGTGACTACTACTCTGATGTTAGTGAACTTGTCTTTTAAGGTAAGTTTGCTGATGTCCTATCTCTCTTAATATACTAAAAAACAAAAAGGAAATTGCAGAAACTTTTAATAAATTTTTTATGAATATTGGCAATGCAACATTACACAACAAGATTAATAGGCCTATTTCATTTAATTACATCAATAACTTGAACCTTCAAAATTCAATAATTCTTTCAATAATTTTAGTCAAATATCCAAAAGAAATATCCTGGACATAATTTCTAAGTTTCAGCCAAAAACATCTAGTGGTATAAATGAGAATACCATGAAGGCTCTTAAGTTTTGTAGATTAGAACTAGCTGAACCACTCGCTCACATCATCAACAACGTGCTGAAGAAGGGAGGAGTCTTCCCTTAACACTGTAAGGGGTTTCTGTGGCAAAACCTATCTTTATAAAAGAGGATGAAACCGAGGTTGGTAACTATCATCCAGTCTCACTCCTACCACCTGTTTCTAAAACGACTGAAACATTAATATGTGAACAGCTCACAAAACTTCTGTGTGCCATACAGTATGGGTTTAGGAGTGGCAAATCAATCAAACTAGCATTCATAAATTTCGTGGAGGGGTGTATTGACACAAGACTCTTGACTGTGTCAGTATACCCATCCTAACTGAAAAACTAGAAACGATCGGAATACAAGGCCAGACTCAAATTTTATTTAATTTGTATCTAAATAACAGGTACAATTGACACAAATTCAGCACATCAAATCATTCAAAATTACACAAGTAAAATCAGATATTAAGCAACTTAAAACAGAAGAACCGCAGGGTTCAATCCTTGGTTCAATTCTTTTCATCATTTACATAAACAACATTAATGAACAAATTCCACTCAATAACATTTTCCAATTTGCAAATTACACCACTTTATTTACAAAACATAAAAATACACAACAATTAAAGAAAGAAACATATCAGACAGTAAACCTATTGGCACAATATTTTACAGAACAATCACTCACATTGAATGCTTCCAAAACAAATTACATGTATTTACAAGACACAACAAAGGAGAAATCTCACTAACACAGCCCCTCCTAGCCTCTTTGTTGGAGATGACCTATTAGAAGTAGCTCAAGTTACAGATTTCTTGGGAGTGAGACTAAGGGCCATGTTATACAAACGACAATGATGTCGCATAGGTGACGTGGGAAACAGAGCGCTAAATTTCCAGGTTATATGTGACGTTAAGAAAGCAATGTGAAACACGCATCGCTAGCGTGTACCCCTATTATACATAGCGTTGTCGTCGATTTCCAAGATGGATACCACACAGTTGGGTTTTGTAGGATTCTTACATATTTTGGAAACACATCAACAATTTAATAGGAGGGATACTTGACTTTAGAGTACATACCCTTTGCTTAGTACTCGTTTGACGGTGGAGTACATACCCTTCCAGGAAATATTGAGGTGCGTACAGTTGTGCTAGCACCACTCAGCGTCCAAGTAATGCAGACTTACCGACGACAATACCGCTTGTATAACCTGCACTATGGACGTACTATTGCCCCTGTGAACTGACATTAGCGAGTCGCTAAATCCACCGTGACATTAGCACTCATATAATATGGCCCTAACCTGGAAAAATCATATTGAGGTTTTGTAAACAAAGCTAGCAAACCGCCTGTTCCTTCTAACTATCACTCTGTTGCACTCACACTGATAAATAACTAAATTTATAAGTGTGCGAAATTGAAAACAATACCAACAACGTGTAGAAAATAATAGATAATGTAAAGAATACAAAAATAATAAAAAGATGGCCGTGAGAAAATTAATACTCACCTATACGTACGGTGGTATTGACCCACCCATAGACGTACGGTAGTATTGACCCGCCCACCCGCACATACATGTACGGTGGTATTGACTCACCCACCCGCCCATACATGTACGGTGGTATTGATATACTAACCCGACCAAACACGTCTGGTGGTATTATCTCACCCAACCGCCCATAGACGTACGGTGGTATTAATCTAAGACAAATCATCAGATTTAAAAATTGCTCGCAAGGACTGTTTATTTTTCTTTATTTGAATTCCACATAAATTATTCAATAATTTTGTCAGGTGCCTCATAAACACTTCTCAATAAAATCTTCATATGGGAAAAAAAGGCAGTCAGAACAATTAATTGTAGGGTTGACCCCACAGTCTCACTGTCACGAGGTGTTCAGGCACTTACAGATATTGACTGTTCCATCTTATTTATTTATTTATTTTTTTTAATGCATCATATTTATTGTAAAACAGAGAAAGATCCTAAATGAAAATAAGCCAACTCACACATACAATACAAGGTTTAAACACAACTTTTCTGAATACCACAAACTTTCAGTATATGAAAAAAAGCCAGAATACTTGGGGGAAAACTTCTTCAAGCTCTGCCAAATGATACTAAAGAAATAAAAAATATCAACAAGTTCAAGGCACGATTGAAATCTATGCCAATATATTATAGCATTTATGATCTGGAAAGCTACCTTAACCTCAAATAGCCTACCTGGCCTAGAGCCTTGAACCTTATTAAACCTAGAAACCTATTGGCCTAACCAATTGAGCTGGACATAGTGACAGATCCAACGCCACTGCGGATGGACTACATGACGCCGTAGGATGTAAGATGTTATAGTGATATAACATTCAAGAAAATTGTATTTAAAATCTTGCTAAATAGTGAGAACCATTTACCAGAGACTTTGGGAGTGTTTTTAATAAAGGCAGAACTAAGTTTTAAGAGGAATGTCAAACGAATGTTAAAAAAAATTAAGCTGATCTTGTTATGACGCCTCAATCTCAACATGATTCCTTCATTTAAAAAAATGGTTTTCTTTATGTTATTGATTGACTGGTGGACGCATGTTTTCAACAACTATTGTATAAGTGTCTAGTGCATAATTCAGAAACGGCTAATTATTATTTGCAATATTAATGAACACTATTAACTTTAGCAGTACTCTCTCTAAGAAATTAGCAATTTTATTGCTGACATGCACAAATATGCAATTGTTGTTTATCTTTAAGTTACCGACCAGTGCATTTGTGTAAACTGCATATTTCGGTGAAGAAAATTCACTAGTGCTTGCAAAAAAAAACAAAAAAAAAAAAAAAAAAAAAAAAAAAAAAAAAACCATTTAGTTCCCTTTCATATATAACTAAGCAAAAGTTAATAATTTTTAATGTTGTACCAATATTATGGACTTGCCTGTCACCCAATACAGTACAGACAACATAGAGAAAATATTTGTATATTCTATGGATACAATTTTTGTACAGCATTTTACACTTTTGAGTTTGTTTAATTTTGAGGGACAAAATGAGCTAATGTATTTATTAATTGCCAGCAATAACCACTCGCAATTGTTACTAATGGTGGGTCAAATATTCTGTGGATCAGGAACAATTATTGCTGAAAATTCAATGGACTTTCACCCAGGATTAGGAAATTAACGGTCATATCAAAGTACAAAGAGATAGGCTTGATTAGAAAAGGAACAAATTAAATGAGTTTTAATCTATTAACATTTAGAGACTGGATTTGAATTTCCTGACTTAGAAAGTTATCCTAACCAATACAACCAAAATCAAACTTGCCTGACAGAAGAATGAGTGAGATTGAAAGCAATTAATTGTGACCTTAAACGTTATCTATCAGTATTACCTGTTGCAAAAATGAAATTATCATATATCCAGCAAGTAATGATGTTTATAGCATTAATTTAAAATTAACCTTTCTGAAATTGGTGATTTATTTTTGAAGTAGTAGTGACCTGAATATTAAATATTTAATTAAGGGGATTAAGTATTCAACTATTGCTAAATGAGGAAAAATTGGATATTTATAATGGATAGACCAAAATTATTTCTGAATGAAGCGATTATATTATATTCACTGAACTGCTGATAATTATTGTTGAATGAAGATAACAAATAATAACAGAAATAAAATGGTTTTGTATTAATAAATGGTTTGAGTAATTTGTGTTTGTTTTTTTTTTTTTTTCATTAAATAAGTAAATGCTTAGATCCTATCTTGTTTATTATCAGAACACAATATATTGTTTAAATTATTAGTAGTAAACACTTGAGGACTAAGCAAAATGTCTTACTGCTGTTTGCACATCTTCCAAAAGAACAATTAATTTGTGTTACTACACTACTGCACAGTAATTTTTACCATATGAAAAAACTATTGCATAAAAACTTATAGACAAGTATATTTGTGTAACGTATGGGTATGGTTGTACAAATCTATGTTGTTTTTCAAAATTTTTATTATTGAACAAATCTATATCCAAATATGCTTTTTTTCCAAGTTTGCGTGTTCCAAATGTTTGTTTTGCTGTCCACTTAGTATTTAATTTCTTATTTAAGTAATAACAGTGTACAGTCCACAGATAATTTATTCCTCCCCTTCAGCCATAATTGTGATAAGTCCAAAAAAAAAAAAAAAAAAAAAAAAAAAAAACAATGATTTTATTCACCGATATTACCTAAAGTTCACTAAACATTCAAACCCCTTATTCAGCAGGAATTGAATTCAACGGAATAATTTCATTAATAGTAATAGTTGTGTAGTAATAGAACCGCTAGTTCACCTAATATTTAATCCTCTTGTTTAGAAATGATTCTTTTCTGGGCACTTACTATTACTTATTATCTTCATTCAGCAATAATTATCAGCAATTCAGTGAATATAATCACTTCATTCAGGAATAATTATGGTCTATCCATTGAATTAATTTAATTTCTCATCTAGCGATAGTTTTCAGCAGTCAACTGAATATTTAATCCTGTAAATATAGTTATTCTCAACACCACGCTGCCTCATTCAAGAACAGAGCTTAACTGACACACGGACAACTGCTCATTACTCCCTGAATCATCTTGTGTTTCAGATAATGTCCCTTGTTGAGGTTAGGATAGTAAATTATGCAAGTTCAGAGTTAAAAATTATTTGAGTGTTGTAAGCGTAAGGCAAAAATGTCTGGTGATATTGTAAACAGCAGATTGACACGGTTTGGTGATTTGTAAACAGCAGATTGACACGGTTTATGTCAAACAACAAGTTCAAGTGAAATGTTGGCATTTTGGGGTAGTTTTTAAACTAATAAACCAAAAAGAAAATAAGTAAAAATATTGTCAATAGAAATACTGCAAATGAAATCATGGACAACAGACAAAACTAGCAGTGCAGAAAACATCAACTTAAGCTACGTCCAGACAACAGTCAATCTTTGGTTAGTTTGAACTACTTTACATATGCAACTAGAACTAATAATAGATCATCTTTATTGTATGGAATTCTAGTTCAAAATAAATTATTTTGTAACATTGATATAATTATTATTATGTTTATTTATAAAGTTGGATTATCTAGAAATGGAAATAAATGTTTAAAAAGTAGTTTTACTCTCGAAAAAATTATTTTTTTCAGTGATTTTGCATACAAGGGTTGACTTTTATGGTAAATTAAGATCTTCAACGAGCTCCCGTTGTGATAGAGCAAACTAGGGTTAATATGATAACAGTAACATGTTCCTCCTTTCCCCCACCACTATTCTGGCCAGACCCCGCCCCTCTGCAATGCTCATTCTTGGTTTAGCAGTCGTTAACAATGAACGGAAATCGATGTTCCCACAAAGTGTGAATTAGAGTCTGTGGTCTGTGATTAGATTTCTGTTGTTTAAAGTGTATCCAACTTCTGTACGGATATAAAAATATGTCTGTAAATGGTGTAGGGAGTTTAAGGCGAACATACGGAGGCTGGCTGCGAACGTCCATCAGTTTCAGACGAGACAGTAATGTAAGTTGAGGAACTCTTACTTGCGAATCGGCGTATGACTGAGTGACAGATTGCCTGACAGATAGACTACCGTGAACAAGATTTTGTTGGCCTCTATCCCCATTGAGGATAGGTCAGGGGGTCAAAAGAAGAGGTCGGCTGTCAAAGAACATTTGTTTGCAAAATGACAATGCCCACCCTCACGTCGCCTAAACCACGATAGATCTCATCGTCTAAGTGGAGTGGTAAATTGATCATCCTCCATACAACCCTGATTTGGCCCTCAGTGACTCCTACTTATATTCCTCAACTTGAAACAATACTTGAGGGAAAGAAATTCTCACGTAACGATTCTTTCCTGCGCGAGTCGGCAAACGTTTGGTATATGACACAAGTATAAAAAAGCCCCGGAACAACTCCAAAGTGTACTGATCATGACAGAGACATCATTGAAAAATAGCTAAATGTCTAAGATATCAAAATTTGTAATTGGTTTTGCAATAAAACTATGTTTACTACGTGAAAAAACATTGGAGACCTTGATTTACAGAAAACCCTCGTATATAAGAACCGTTATTAACATTTTATTTTTAATTTGTTTCCTGCAATTTGGACATGCAAAACTTATTTATATTTTAATGTTTCTTTCTCATTGTAATAATTTAACTTGAAATTAATTTTACTATGTATCTAAATGTACAATAACAATTTCCCTAGTATTTCCAATCTAGTTATTTATATTTTCATGGCAAATTTGTCTTAAAAATTGAACTATCAAATACACTAAGTGCCCATCTATGCACAATAAATGTAGTTGTGGTTTTATATTTAGACACAAAATACCTGATTAATAAAAAAATAAGAGAGCGTGTATCTATTACTTTTACATAAAAATATAAAAATGAAAGGGAACGAAAGTTATTAATAATGTAATTTCAGAAGACAGAAAAAAAAATATTGAATGGAGCACAAACATATCAGAGCCTCTTGACAATTTATTTGCATCAATCAAATTATTAGTTAAAATAAAACTTACAAACACCAAGCAGCAATCAAATATAAACCGTACTTACTGACATGCCTAAGTTAGCTGACAAAAATGAGGTGTGAGTATCAATGGCACAAGCAGCAACAAATATGCAGGTGAAATGAAATGAGTGGGGCAAGCAAAATAAAATATGCAGCAATGCTTACCACTAGGCTTATTGTGTAAATGGTTACATTTATCACGAATGAAAGATTCCTTCGGGTCTGAAGTCAGGGTCAGAAAGCAGACGATACCTTCCAACTCTGCTCTCAGACGGATCCACTGCACATACCACAGCCCATGAGAGTGTGAGAGCTCACACTATATATGTGAATAAAATAAATACTAGATCGTAGAAGGCTCATTTGTATAGTAATTTGGCTCAAGATAGGTCATCAGAACAAGTATTTTTCCTTTGAATGTAAAATTTAACTGCTATTTTAATGGACACATGATCTGATCGTGATGCAGTGAGATGTTTCAAAACAATCACATTTCTAGCACTAATGAGATAAGTCTAAATGTTAACCGATCAAGATAAAATTACTGCAACTCCAAATGCTGAAGATAAAAATAAATTCAACTCAGACAAGTCTTAAAAATGTTTTTACTAGCATTAAAAATTAACTTCAGCGCAGTGCTTTTTCATCAGAAAACATTTATAAACATTCACAATTATAAGGCCTCTATAATGTGGCTTAAATAAACTGTAAAGAATTATGTATTCTTATGAATAAAATAACAAGTTTTTTTTATGAAATCGAGAGCTGCAAATTATACCTTGCTCACATATAACATATTTATCTTGTAAGACACCTCTATTATTACTCTCAATACTACAACCCTTGACCGTTAAAAAATTCCTTAACAGCAGGCAATTAATAGGTAATTTGCAAGCATACGTCAAAAAATCTAAATATAGGAATACTATTTTACTCCCAAACGTGTAAAGAATCATTTAGCACACAAATTGGTAAGTTAAGTTTAAAAAGTCATTTTTTTATTTTTAAAAATATTTTAATTATTATTATTCATTTTTAAGATGCCGATTGTATGAATATGAGGGGTGAATGAGCGTGATGAGTGTATAGTAACGAGTGTAGTCACTGTAACTATCTGAGTTCGACTTAGCTCATAAAGGACTATTTATTAACAGCCCAATAGCCAGGGCAACTATGGGACCTACGGCTATCGGAATCCGAACCACATAGTGTTGGTCTGATTTTTCAGCTAAGTGACAAGTCTCACACTCAGTTCTCTTCCCTATACAACATCTGAACCTTGACTACCATGCAACATGGACACCCTAAACTTCTCTAGTAGTGTCCACTTCGATGGCAACCATTTAGCGGACGCCGTGTTGGAATTAAGAGGACCGAGCATGGAACCTATCGCCTACAAACCAGCGTAACATAGGGTGAGGATTGCCCTTTGTAAATGTATATAACGGTATACCAATACATTATGTTCAAGAGATTCTAAATTTAACCTAGTTTTTGAAAACTAAATTATTTATGTTTATTGCCACTGGTAATCATATTCAAGTAATAACGTATATATTCCAAGTGTTGTGTTAATGGGGGTAGGCCTAGCTTTCAATAATTAATTTTTATATACATGTTTTTAAGCTATAATTGTACTTGAGTGATGTATGCCAGCTGTGTGTAGACAGCTGTTCTGAATATAAAAATATGTGTATTAATAAAAAAGTATACATATAAATTATATTTATTAATTTCCAACTTTAGGAATATCAAAAAATGTACTTTTGCCTATTTCAACCTTAAAAATAAGTCATATACATTCTGTGTCGTTTGCAGTTATTATAAAATAAAATTACTTACATTCAAGAGTAAACAAAACACAAATAAAAATAGCGAGTTAACACAGCAATTTATGAATGTAACCAGATGATACCAACTTATCGTTTATGTCAGGCCTGCAAATATTCCATTTTAACTCTTAAATTATCTGCGATTTTTTATCTTTACATTAGTATATGAATTATGTTGATGTTAGCAACACAGGTTTTAAAATAAATGAAATATTGGCCGTACAACACTGACTGTAATAATTGGTCGGTATCTTAGTTGGTTAAAAGCCCAGCTTCATAAACTAAAGGTTCAATCCCAATCAGTCATAAGAAATGTTGAAATGGATCAGCTGATAACAACTGGCTGTTTATTTGTCATTGAGCTATAATTAATGGCACTTTCTTGAAATATTCAGCCTTAGTTTGTAACAATTACTACATCTGTTCATTTACACTTATCACGCTCGTTCAAAATCCATATTCGCCCATATCTTAACAATCGGCATCTTAATAAATACATAGACAGAATTTCAAGCGTTGCCAGTTAGGAATTTTAAACTTACCTTGATTCCTGACAATGCCAGTCTGATAGTCAATAGATTATTGAATATGTAAAATCAACTGCAATTGAACTAGTGGGAAATATATTTTTAAGAAAAAAAACCTGTAACATCACTGCTTGTTACCATTTTACTTTATTCAAAATCATAACTACCAGATGAACATTTCATGACTACCACTTTGCCACTTAACAAAATCCACTATAACCTTTTTCCATCTTTTTGTTTCTACTCATTTTCCTATCACTACATTATGTATAGTGGAAAAAAAATATGGAAACGCTTTCACAACAGACGTTACTTTTTTCCATGGATAGTTCAATTTTTTTAAATAATTGTGTTCCATAAAGTATAATTTTTTATCATAATAATTTATTTAAAACCATTAAATAGCAGAGAAATAATATTTTTTCTAATTAGTTACTTTGAAATTCAAATGACCCCTACTCTGGAAAGAATAAGCCTTTCGAAGTCCGATTTCAACAATTAATTTCTCCTGAATAGATCTTTCATTTGATACCAAACTCGACCTAGGCTTACATTGAAGATTTTCATTCAACTCCTCGTAGGCTGTCCCCCTGATAAGATGAAATGTCCCTAATGGTGTCAAAAATTATGTTCTTTGTAACCATGATCATGTACAAGATTTCACTTTTACAAGTGAAGACATACAAAAGTTGTGGAAGCGTTTCCATATTTCTTTTCCACCCTATATATCAGTTTATTTTACGGTATAGCAAATGTTGTGGTTAATTGTTCACATTTTGCCTTGCCAAGATAGTTCTGAGAACAGAAGGAGGTAGTATGAAACTCTGACATTTTACTCATACTATCCAGTTAACTTGAGAGGAGTCACACTACAATACAAAACTGACACTCACATATACAGTATCTCTAGTAAAATCGCATACAGTTACTGGAATATCTTAATTAATGTTTGGAGAAACTTCTGTTATTGAGATCTCTAAATATAACATTTACTGTTGTTGCAGAAATTATGTGCACCCGATTTTGATGGTTATTTTCTAAGAAACTAAGAGGCCCATGAAAACTCCAATCGTACCATTGTTTTCCTTGTTTTATTGTGCGTTGTGACATATGAATTGCAAAATGTTATAAGTCCTAATAATTTAAATCTTGGTTAGAACAAAAAAAATACCAGAATTGTAATTAGTTTTCACTGTACATTAGATATACACATTCAAAAACCTGTTCACGTAGCTCATTTATGTTTAAAAACGTGGTTAATAAGAATTTTTTCTACAAGTTTTATCAATTTTAAAATTTTATAATTTCAAGAAAAAATGTCTCTTCAACTACCTCAAACATTGTTTTCTTGGCTTCTAGAGGTTGAAAAATTAATTATTTGGTCTTATTGTAATCCTTTTTTTATAAAGTTACAATATATCATATTCATACGTGTAAGTAAATGCAGTCATTTTATATTGATTTAAATTAATTTAAAATAACTTTAAATCAATATAAATGACTGCGTTTACTTACACATATGAAAATGAAGTAACCTAACTATATATGTAATTATATATTAATTACTATAACAAGACCAAATAATTAACCTCTAGAAGCCAAGAAAACAAGGTTTCAGGTAGTTGATGAGAGCTTTTTTTCTTGAAATCATATAATTCTAAAATTGATAAAACTTATAGAAAATATTCCTATCAACCAATATAAATGCGCTATGTGAACGGGCTTTTGAGTGTGAAACTTTGATGTACAGTGAAAACTAACTAAAATTCCTGTACTTTTTTGTTCCAACTAAGATAAAAATTATTAGAACTTAAAATAAAAATTCTAAATTCATATGTCACAACGCACAATTAAATAAGGTAAACAATGGTATGATTGGAGGATTCATAGGCTTCTTATTTTCTTAGAAAACAGCCTTCAAACTCGGGTGCATATCATTTCTACGTTGACAGTAGACTATAAATCAAGGATCATCAGACAACCATTTATAGGGAACATTCTTTTAATAAATAGCTAAATTATACAACTAATTTCTAGTACATTTTACATCAAAAGGTTAACATAACTAAATATTTTTAAATACATAAACAAATTATCGTAAAAACAACAGAGAAATAAAAATGTATATATTTAAACAATTTCTCGCGTTATATACATTTTTTTATTCCAAGTGTTGGTGCACAATGCATGTGTTTGGTCCAACACTCAACATAATGTAGCACTACAAGTTGACTAACATTTACGGAAACTTTAGCTTTCAGGCTTGTTTAGGATACTTAGTCAATAAAACTCCAATGCACAAGACGGGCATAAAAACAGCCAACTGATTATTGAGATTATTGTGACTGCATTAAATGATCAATCATAAATTTGCACAAAATAACATGAGCAGCGGATGTTAGCTGTCTGTTTGTTGTCTAAAACAGCTGATTTAATTTCACTTTATATGTCTGAATATTACAAGACATTTACACACCTCAATGGCAGCGCTTGCTTGTGTTCATTATAAATGCGACAGGCAACACAGTATGTGTGACATTTTATAATACAATTGTCACATATGCTTTTACTCCAATTCAAAGGTCAACTTTATAATCAAAATTATATATTTTTTTTTTTTTATTTTTTTTTTTTATTTAAGTCCACACAATAACTAAATGTTAAGTAAATTTTATTAGATATGTTGAAACTTTATCTAGTAAAAATAATACATTGAGCTTAAGTTACGTCTAAGTTTCTTTAAAATTTATATAAACATTGAGTTTAACCAACTGCGAAAGCACCAACATTGTACTGATCACACCCCATTTGTACAGACAGCTAGCACACTACATAATTGGTCAGTTGCCCATCCTAAATGGCAAAACTAGAGCAAAAAAAAGCTAGCTGGAACAGCACTGCTAGTTAATTTCTATATAAACAGCACATTTAAAGCATGCTGCAAGCTTGCAGTTTCAAAACTAACCTGACCTCCGTTACTTTCCGCTCTAGCCTAAACATAAAACACTTCTTAGTCAACTCAAACTATCTTGATTCACACAATGCCAGTAACAAATAAAAATTAAGGAATCATAAGGCAGTTACAAAGAAGAAAATCAGTTTTGATAGTTTAAAAGACTGAATGACCTTAAAAAAATTGTCTCATACTCATACATGCATTATTTGGTGTCCCACTAACCCACCAGTGACCGACTGACGACATCTCTAGTATAGTTCATAACATTAAATTTGACTTTATTAGATACAAATCAATTAATTGTAGTAAAAAAGACATCTGAGAACTAGCTAGGGAAATATCTACTTAATACAACACAAAAACATATAAATATAATTGGGTAGTTGAATAAAAGTACAAGGTTTTTCTTTTATTCCACCATTGGGATCTTGTAAACTGAAAAGCAGACTACAGACTTTAAATGGTGAACATTCCCTTGTTTTTGGAGAGGATTAAAACATTTTTCAAAAGGGCCACCATTAGCTAGCCAACTCATATTTTTTCAACAGAACACCCAATATTTTATACATAAGCTCTCAGATAGTACATATAATTTTAAGACTATAATTTATTTTGGGTAATTTATAGATGAGTAGTTTTAATATATACCCAACCGTATACAAGTTACATAGGGCCCGAGGTTTAATATGATACAGGTAGGCCTAAAGACTATCTGTTATATAAGTGGGCTAGTAGACCAATAATACCATTGCCAGCTGTTAATCGAACCAATGTTAGATCACTTACACTTAATAACCTATAAACTTTCAGTCTGTCAACAATTCACTCACAATATTCATCACAAAATATTCGTTTATGGTTATACAGTAAAACCTGGCATATTCAGGCCTGTGATATCCAGAACCTCTGATAACCGGCCTGGTGAAAAAGAAGGGTGGGGAGCGTAATGAGGGATTTCCCCACAACAAACGGCACCTTCGCTATTTTTGGAAGCATTGCCCTGGAGTGTCAGTATGATACAACAGTTGCTATTGACTGTGTCACCATTTCATGTGCGTTAGTACAAGTTTTTCTGGTATATTGCGTTTTACTGTTTCAGTGTTTTTTATTTACTGTATGTTGTAAAATAAAATAAAATTTATAATTTTTTAAGTTTCCATTACGTGACCAGAAAGTGCCCTAACCAAGAAATATGATACTAGCAGGCCAACAGTATTGTATTTTTTATTTTGTTCAGTAAAAATGTTACCTATTTTATAAAATTATTTCTAAATATTTTTGAAAACCCTTACAGCTCAGTACTAAACAATTCATTAATTAAATAGTTCTTTCAAAGCATAACCGTAATAACCGTGATGCATTCGCCAAACGAAAACCACACCTTTATTATGGTAATTCCATATCTGGCTTTCGAGCTATCCGGCCTACCCTGGGGCCATATTAGGCCTCCTTATACCAGTATCTCCTTATTGTAATCATTACAATATTCTTATTCTTACAGCATGTGAACCCTTGTCGTAACTAGATTCTACATTTTCCGGTGACAACCACGTCAAGGTACTATCTACAATATTTAAAAGATAACCAGACATTTTGCCCATACTGTGGTGTGGCATTCTCAGTGGTTTATCTAAGACTGAAGTCTCCCTTGTCGCTCCATTTGGTTGCCAATAGTCCAATGCCAGACCGCTTTATAACTGCACCTTTTTTTCAATTTTATGCCTTTGAAAGTACTTGGCATGCATTTTCTGGACGGGACCACAGTTCCAACGGTATCAATGTGTTTTTAAAGAGTTATGTTTACAGCAATGGTGATGAATAACAATTGTCCGGATATAATACAAAGCTATTTTCAAAAATAGGTAGCATCAGATCTATTACCATGCTTACCATGCATGGTAAGCATGGTAACCATGCATAGTTGGCCTGCTAGTATCATATTTCTTGGTTAGGGCACTTTCTGGTGCCCTAACCAAGAGCATCTATTACCACCATCAGATCTATTACCACTTTACTCCCCAGGTACTCTTCATGTCTATCTTCGACAACATAAATTTAAAAAATTGTACAATTACCTGATGAGGACTCACAAACTCTGTACATTTTAACAAAATAGTGTGCTCTTTTCTTGGGGTTTTAGTTTATAATACTAAACCTATCTTGCATTTTTAATAGTGTCTCATCTAAGGCAACATTCTTTTCAGGTTCTAGTGTTATCAAAAACGTTTTTTACTAATACCTTAGGGCAGGGCGGATTTTTTCAACTTTTATTACTTTATACCGCAACAATTTCATCATAAAAGTGTAAAAAGTGTGAAATTGATTTAAATTGTTCAAAAGGAAATAGTTTCAAAATTAATTGAAGTCTAAATAATTGTTCTAGTTGTCCAATATTGTTGTAGTTGAGGTTTCTGAAATTGCCCTATATTTATAAAGGGCAAAATGAAATTTCAATTCATCAACATTAACTTTTTCCCATTTTTTGGTCACGTATAAGTTTTTCTCCTGGGATTTTCTAATTGTGCCTTTACATAAGCATTTGTCTCAGTACAAATCATTTCAAACAACTCATTGCCTAAAAACTGCACGAAACAATCTAGTTCTGATAGATGATCTCCAAAACTGGCAATGTAGGGACACCTTATTGGACTGGATAGCATTATTAATACTATTATTTGGGCTAGGCCTAATCTTTACTCGTGCTTGTCTGTGAAATAATTTTTATAATATTGTTGGTATTTGCTTAACAATCATTGCCATTGTTAGATTCATTGAATTGACCTTCATATTCTTCATAATCACAAACATCCATGGAAAAAGCCAACTATACACCTTCAATATCGGCGGCACCATTTTCCACTATAACGTAAATCTGAGAATGCTAGGGTTCCTTCACTGTTAGAATAATAATGTCTTTCACTTTCTTCTCCTGAATCGGTATCACTGCTTAGTAAACATCGATCCAATTTCGAACTATGATAAAAACATTACGATTTATTTTCATATGAAACTGAAGAACAAAACACAAACAATACTGCAATTTCGGTAAAACATGAAAGTAAACAAAATGAATACGGTTCCATTCCATATTCCAGGTATACACAGAACAGATGTTCGTTGACAGGTTCGTTAGGCGTTTTGTTAATTAGACACAAAAGTTGGTTTATTAGAATGCGTTTAGCGACGGATGTGAAAGGTGCTGGGGTGTACACATAAATACACGAAACTCACAGTTATGACATAGTGTGATGTTCGATGAGTAAAGTGGATTACGGCAGCCAGAAACACTGGAAAAACAATAAAAATCACAGACACCTTTCCGAGCAACCAATCACGTCAGTCATCTTGAGTCCAAAAAAAAAAAGAATAGCATTTGTCTTCTTTATGAAGCTACCTTGGGAATCAGGAACTGGTTTGGACGTTTGTTCCGGTACACGTCATACACGTACAGTGGTATTGACCCACCCGCCCACCCATACACGTACAGTGGTATTGACCCACCCACCCACCCATACACGTACAGTGATTGACCCACCCGCCCACCCATACACGTACAGTAGTATTGACCCACCCACCCACCCATACACGTACAGTGGTATTGACCCACCCGCCTGCCCATACACGTTCAGTGGTATCGACCTACCCGCCCACCCATATACGTACAGTGGTATTGACCCACCCGCCCACACATACATGTACAGTGGTATCGACCTACCCATATACGTACAGTGGTATTGACCCACCTGCCCACCCATACACTTACAGTGGTATTAACCCACCCACCCACTCGTACACGTACAGTGGTATTGACCAGCTTGACAGTACATAGCTGATTGAAAACAACAGGACTAAATAAATTGTACAAAACGCAACACTGTTATTAGTTCTCAATTGAGAAACAAATTGAATGCAAACGCTATCTATTAGGACTTTCAATAACTGAGACAAGTTGGAAATGAATATACACTAAGGAACAGTTCTGTCCAGTGACGAAGCTACAGAAACATTCCATATTTTGGTGTTAATAGGTTGTATAGGGCTCTATGTAACTTGTATATGGTCGGTTATATCAAAAGTTACCCAATTATATTTAAAATTATATTTACCATCCATAACCACAATAAAATACTGGATGTACAATTAGAATAAATTGAGTTGGCCGCCATATTGGAAAGTGGTAGCCTTTTTGACAAATGTTCCCAATTTATTTTTAATCCTCTCCAAAAATAAGAGAACGTTCCCCGTTTAAAGTTTGGTGATAGCTTTATAGTTTGCAAGACCCCGATAGTGACACAGTTAAAATAGACATTACAGAGTTAAAGAAAAACTAACACAAGAAGTGATATCTTAAGATATGAATTTTACAGGACAAGGAATTTGAGTGTTAATGTTAAAATCTTTATTTTCTGTCCCAGGGATAAATTCTAATCTTGCAAGTCATTAATTCCTGTGTCTCCAATTGTATGAAGACCAGTTATTCCATTGGGCAATCACTACATGTTATTTGTCAGCTTCACAATCACATGAATGAACTTTTGCAATTCTCTTAACTTTCCAATAGTTGTATCTTCCCACAAATTTCTTGATGAGACTTGGATTGTCCATTCCTTATACAGAAGGTTTATTCCACATATGAAAATTATAGAGTCCTATATTAACATAAAAAATTCCAGACTAACACTGAGCTGGTAGTTTTTGAGAATTCCGCTGCAAAATCTGCGAAAAAAAGTCAAATATGTTGTTGTCTGGATCTAAGTTTCCCAGCACAATGTGTAATATTTGGGAATGACAATAATTACTTTGTTTTGGGAGGGGGCACATAACAAATGAATAAACTATAAAAATATAACTATGTAATGTCTTTCCTATCTTACAATGGTATATGGAGGCTCCTCAGATATACTGATTTAATGTCGAGTTAAACACATTCTTCTGAGATGGGAACTAATGGAAACTTTATTTCAAACTAATTAGACATGCATTTGGACAATAACCATCAAAGGGAAACGGTCAGCTTGTGAAGCACAGCAGCCACTTAAGTTTATTACACACCCATGTACACTTCATTATCAACATTATTCACTTCAGCAGTCAGAGCACCTCAATTACCTTAATAATTTGAGACCAACTTGATGAACTTGTCAGCTGTTTGGCAGATGCAATTAGTGGAAGTATAAATGGGGATTGACGCTAGATCAGTCAAGCGATTGCGGTGAATATCCAAACAATGAATCACATAGTTACAAAGTGCCCCCTGCACTCTTTTACGAAGGGATTAGCCAGCATAGACAGAATCAGTGAGGCAGGAAGCAGTGATGGCTAGATAGACTGGACTTAGCTTTGTGACAGATCACTTTAAATTTTTAATCACTTTATGGACACAACATTCAAAGGAAACGCAAATGTATTAGCAGTTGGCTTTGTAGATAAATTTCATCATGATGGCACAACCAACAATCCTAAAAACCTATCTTAACTTGCCCATAGCACCTTTAACATGTGTACCATAATTAAACCATAATTCTTTATTACCTGGGGCAAACCAGGGTAAAGTTCCTGGATTAGGACAATAATGGAAGTCTGAAGATATTCAGAATTAACAATTAAAGAGAATAAAAAGAGGAAGAGTCGATTACAATAATGGAAAAAAAACACTATGTCCGGGTAGAAGTAAAGTGTAATATCCCTTGATTGCCAAAAAGGGGATATGAAATGTAAAAAATAAGAATAAAATGAGAACGAACAAAAAAAATTAAGGTAAATTGTGAGAATAAAATACTGCTAGAAACATTGGGACCCACATGCCAGTAAATAGACGAGGAAGATAAAAAGGTTACAAGGGTAATTAGTGAAGAAAATCGAAAACTAACAAGGCTAAAGATTGAAAAGGCACTGAAGAAATTTAAAGTTTTTTTTTTTTCAACTAGTAGTAATAAAGAGGGCAGGTGCAAATAATATTTGTTCAGACTTTTGGGAAAACTACAGAGTGAGTAAATGAAACTTGGCTGGAAGATATCAATACAACTAATAAGTCAAGAGCGATTTAGGCAGGTGTTTTAGGTTATTTCATTAATAATAAGAAAGATTTATTTTTCATAGTAACAATCATTGAAAATGTCAGTTTTACAGCAAACAGCCAAGTTACATACACAGTAATTGCAATAAAACCCTAATCATCCGGTACTAGGAAAGATAGCGTTATTCTGTTAAAATATAATGTTTGAATTTAAAAACTCTTCAATATCATAAAAAGGGTTTTCTAGCAGTCAACCAGATTTTATTTTTTTTTCAGAATATTTATTTATTTGAGGCAACAAAACATTAAATACATAAATGATAACACGATGTGACTGTTTACAGATACTAAACCTGCAGAATGGTTTTTTTTCTTTTTTTTTTTAGTATTGTTTGGGTGAGTTTTTGCCACATGATGCGATTAAGGTTTAATTTTTTAACAAATAAATAAAGATTAATTACTGTGTGAATTTATAATTTTATAATAATAGGTTTGTAATGCTCCCTACAAAAGAATCATAAACTATTCTTATTTATTTTTTTTAAGATTAAAATTTCTTTAGTTTTATTGCAGTTACCCCAGAAATGAAGCTATATCTCAGAACAGACTGGAAATAGCCAAAATAAGCTGTTCTTATATAGTCATTTAGTCATTTGGAACAACCAGTTTTATCGAGTTTGGAGGTAAACTATTCTTGTAAGTATTGTATTTACATTATTAACATGCATACTTCAGTTTAGATTAGAGTCAATATGAATACAAAGAAATTTCACATCAGATGCATAATTCAAATTGGAAGTGTCTAAATTATACTTTGATTTAAGGCTAAACTGAGTTTTTTAGTTTTATCTTTATTAAATAAATAGCCGTTTGAGTTGAACCAGTAGGTCGCAACTGTTATAGTGTTAATGACAAGCCTATTGAATTCATCAAAGTCCTCATGAACACTCAAAAAAGTAGTATCATCCGCATACAAGATAGATGTCACAATTATTAAAATAGGTAAATCGTTAATATATGGGTCAACAAAAACATTATTTATGTTGAATGTTAAAATTAACATTGCTAACACGAATTGGGCAATTACATGGTTTCAAAGTAATGAAGAAACTTCAAGCTAAAAAAAGCGGTTTGATTAATTTCAGGCTATTTAAGTCAGCAACATCAGCATTTTTCGTATAAGTTATATTTAAGAAGAATTTTGAACAGCCTCCTTCCTCTGATATAGTAATTACAATTTAGTAGCTATAACTTTAGAATAAATGAAAACCAATCAATCTGATTAAATTCAAAACACTATGACTCCGGTTGGACTCTAAGAATGCTGAACATGGTACATATTCTCTTTTCACATGAATGGAAAAATAAATAATGCCAAAAGAATTAAAATAAGGATACACCAAAATAATAAGAACTAAAAAAAGAAACATGTGTCTAATTAATTAGAATAACGAGAAAGTAATTTACATTCATTATCCAAAGTAATTTACATTCATTATCCAGCAAGTTTTTTGCCAGTACAATTTTTACCTATTTTTTATCATTAAAAAATTTTTGAAGATTACACAAATAATTATTAAAATTCCTCATATACTTGCGGCTTTTCTAAAAATTGATTTGAGGCTCAGTATTCAGAGAAAAGAATTAAGAGTGATACAGCCAAACAAGAAAAATTAATAGACAGGCTAATTTATTTATGATTTTAGGTTAGCTTAAAGGCCAGGAGTTTGTATATTAGATAGATAGGACATCAGCAAACTTACCTTAGAAGAAAAGTTCACTAACACCAGGGTAGCAGTAACATACACAAAATAAACACATAATCACAATTTTTCGATGCCACTGGCACTTTCTTCAGGTGAGGGGGGGGGAGAGAGAGAGAGAGAGTCCTGGTCCATCCTAAGTTACCTGATCCCAACATCCTGACCTGTCTAAAGACCAGCAACTACCCGGTTCTAATCCTTGTAACAAGAAATCTTGCAAAACCTGCCCTATTCATCTCCCAGCCACATCTTCTACCAGCTCCACTACCTCCTTAACCTACAAGATACCTGGAAACCACTCCTGTGATTCCATCAATCTAATTCATCAACTCCAGTGCCCAATATATCGGCCTTACCAGTGAAAACCTTCGAAAACGCATGAATGGCCATATACATGATTGCAAAGTCCAAAATCCTGAAAAACCCGTCTCTGCCCATACTATTCTCCATAACCAAATTTTTGATCAGTGTTTCACCACTAAAGTAATCAGATCCCTTCCTTCCCATGCCAATAGTTCCCAACTCCGAAGGATGGAATCAACACACCAATGGATAACAAAATCCCGTGACCCACCTAATCTGAACATAAAATAGACCACTTCCCCTGAACCCCTTCCCCATCAGCAAACTTCATATATATACTAACTGAAATACTGCATCTATACCTGAGTGTTGCTCTGTGGATGTACAACCCCCACCACAGCCACCTACCCAGCAATAGTGGAAGCCATGTCAGTCTCTCTTTCTCTCTCCTTCCCTCTCTACTCACCTGAAGAAAATGCCAGTGGTATTGAACATTTGTGAGATTAAGTGTTTATTTTGTGTATGCTACTACTCCTCTGGTGTTAGTGAACTTTTCTTCTAAGGTAAGTTTGCTGATGTCCTATCTCTCCAATATACTAACTAAACCATTCACATTTTGTAGATATTGTTGTATCTTGTTATAAGAGTATTTGTAAACCTAATTGTAAAAATGTTTAACTACCAAACTAGGAAACAGATATAAATGTAAAAGACATTGTTTGAATCTTTAAATGGAATTCAAATTTATTACAAGTATAAAATAGTCCTAATAATTAATGTGATTTCCTAGTTCTAAGCCTGAAAAATAAATACATAAAAAAGACTATGTTTATTTTTACTTTGTATTGTTATTTTGTAATATAGTAAGCTTATTTCAGGGGTTTTAAGGTTTTTATATCCTTACTAGAACATTTAATAATATCTTGTTTATAGCTTTAATATGTAATTTGTTTTTTATCTTTTCTGTACAGATAATTTAAATGGCTCTTTACCATATAGTAATTACTTTTAAAATTTTTTTCAATTTTTTCTCTTATGTATAGTTGGCCATCAATTCTACAAGTAAAAATTAAATTTAACATAAGACACAAATTAATCTTGCAAATAAAATTAAATCAATTTTAATTCCCACCAAGCCCAGGGTTGGAGTATTTATCTAAGAAAAATAAAACAAGATAGATAAATACTCCATTATAGTTTAAATAATATAATCTAGTTCAAATAAAGCATCTAACCTGACTCCCAACATTCATCGTCATCATCAGCAGTCGAAGCGTCACTGGAGTCAGCTTCAGAAGATTCACTCGGAGTCTCGGTGAGTGGGTGTCGACAGGGGTGTATCCAGGAACTGGCTTCTGACTCTCCCGGCACCCTCTTGCACACTATACTAACCTGCATAATACAAGCAATTTTTTAACAAACCATGGAGTTGTTAAATATTGCAACAGTTTTTGTCTTTTTTTTTGTTTTTTTCAATAAAAGAAAAAAAACTAAGAGCCTTAAGAACTTTTAAAACATTAATTATAGAAAAATGCTTATTTTTATATGTATGTATATTTCATTAACAGTGTAACTACAGATTATAATTCAATCAATTTTGCAATATATAATTTAATTAAAAATATAAAGTGAGATTTATATAGGAAACAAATACGATATAAATAATAATTTTTCCTTCATTTTGTTAAATTTTTATATACGTATGTTATAAACTTTTATAAACGTATATTATTAATCTATTATTTTAGAAAAAATTAATGTACAATATTCAACTCAAAATTTGAACAAATATCATTTATAGAGAAATAATTGGTAACACTTAAAAATAATTTTTTTTTATATTTACTATATACTAAGTTGATTAGTACCTTGTGTCCACTATATTTTCAAAATATTAATAAATTATATCACATGGTTTATTCAAGAGTTATGTACAGTAGAACCTCTTTAATCCGAACCCCCCTAATCCGAACGTCCACTAATCCGAACGCCGCCGCAGGAGACGTTTAACGTTGGCCGTTGAATAATCTAGTGTTAAGTTTAATATTCAACAGAAATCTGGAAATGGATGATGATGAAGTCGTCCTGACGACTGACCCCGAGACGACCTCCTTTGAGCTTTCTTCCTTAGAACTCAAGGTTTGGGATTATTGATATATTTTTTTTGTAGATGATGAAATGATTATTTTGATTTGTTAGATTATTTTGTTTTGCCCTAGATGGGGAAAGGTTTTTTTCTTATCTTGCAAATTGCGTATTATTAAACATAGGAACAAAATTTTAGTTCATAAAGTCGGGCATTTATTTTGAGAATTGTATATATATTGTTAGATATAAGAACACCAATTTGATTTATAGGATAGGAATTTATTTTTATTCTATAACACCCTCTACGATAACCAGTGTATTTGCTCTCAGTTAGCCCAGCCATCATCGAGTCTCAATCTGGAAACTTGTTCCTCCCCCATGCCACGCACTAACAGAAATGTAGATCGTGTCTACTTAAAAAGTATAGTGTGGTCATAAAGAAAGGCAAATGGTGATGTTTGCGCCTTCCACAGAAGTAAGTGTGTGCGTCAAACCTTTTGAGAAGTAGACCACCGTTAACCATACGAATATGCACTACTAATGGTGGTCTTCCCTCCCACCCGACCAACAAGCACTACTGACGTTGGTCGTTGAATGAACTACAACGGAATGCGCACGAACTCTCCCCTCCCCCACTCACGACACTACAGTGTACATTACTGTTGTCGCGCTCAGTCGCTCTCCGTTGTCACAGAGAACTACATGTGTTGTTTATTGGAACGAGTATAACGTGTTACACTCAATACCACTATACGTGTGTATGGGTGGGCGGGTGGGTCAATACCACTGTACGTGTGTATGGGTGGACGGGTGGGTCAATACCACTGTACGTGTGTATGGGTGGGCTGGTGGGTCAATACCACTGTACGTGTGTATGGGTGGGCGGGTGGGTTAATACCACTGTACGTGTGTATGAGTGGGCTGGTGGGTCAATACCACTATACGTGTGTATGTGTGGGCGGGTGGTCTTAGTGTTACAGTTAGTGTCTTGTAGTTAGTCTAGTGTTGTAGTTGTTAGTTGTGACTAGTGTTGTCTTGTAGTTAGTGTTGTAGTTAGTCTTGTTAGTGTTAGTCTACTGTTTGGTACAGTACCTTGGTTATAGACTACGTACAGCATCAGTGTTAGGATTGTTTGTGATAACAGTGACAGAGTACAGTAAACTAAAATGTCATCAAAAACGTCCCTGAAACGGAAACATAACACTTTAAACATTGAAAAGAAAATAGAAATCATAGAAAGACTTAAGAAAGGTGAAAGTGGTGCGTTGTTAGCCAGAGAGTATGGTGTAGGTAAGTCAACAATTACCGACATTAAAAACAAACAAGATGCCATAATGCAATACTCTAGTAAACAAGACAGTAATGAAGGGCCTAAAAATAGGAAAACCTTAAAAACAGCCAATAATGAGGCTCTCGACAATGCACTGTATTTGTGGTTTACACAAAGAAGGAGCTTGGGTGAACCAATATCGGGTCCACTTCTTTGTGAAAAGGCTCTTGAATTCAATGTAAAACTCAATGGGCCTATTGACTTTAAGGCTAGCAGTGGCTGGCTGAGTAAATTTAAGCAACGGCATGGAATAAGACAACTCGATGTTCTAGGGGAAAGCTTATCTGGTGACACTATGGCTGCAGAAGCATTCGTTAAAACATTTCAAAAAACTGTAGCTGATAAGGAGTTTTCACGGGATGATGTTTATAATGCCGATGAGACCGGTGTGAATTGGCACTCATTGCCAAGAAAATCTCTTGCATCCCGAAATGAAACCCGAGCTCCCGGATACAAAGTGAGCAAAGACAGGGTAACGGCTATGGTTTGTGCAAATGCAAGTGGTACTCACTCTCTTCCATTGCTGCTTATTGGTAAAAGTATGAAACCCCGTTGTTTCAAAAATGTGACATGTCTACCAGTAACTTATAGGGCACAAAAAAACTCTTGGATGTCATCAGATATTTTTCTTGATTGGTACTCGAACACATTTATTCCAGAAGTAAAAAAGTTCAGAGAGAAAGAATCCAAACCAGGAAAAGTCTTGTTATTAATCGACAATGCCCCCCCTCATCCTGACATTGACACTGAACAGCATTAATAAAGACTTCTCAGTTATGTTCCTTCCACCAAACGTAACAGCCCTCCTCCAGCCAATGGATCAGGGTGTTATTGCGAAAACGAAGAGAATGTACAGGAAAGAATTGCTTCGGCGACTACTTTTAGCAGAGAGAGACGAAGAAAGTGTAATTGCGTTTACAAAGAAATTAAACCTTAAGGACTGTTGCTATATTCAGGTGGATTCTTGGGCAAATGTAACAGGGGACAATCTGGCGAACGCCTGGAATAAGCTATGGCCTAAGCCTTTGAACAATGAAGTTGGAAATACAAACTGTATTGAAGAACAAGAAGACTCTGAGATCGTCGATGATATTGTAAATCTTTGTCAGGCTATTCCTGGGTTTGAGGAGTGTGACGTGGCTGATGCAACATAGTGGATCAACAGTGACAAGGATGATCCAGGATACCAAATTTATAGTGAAGATGAGATTCTTTCCGTTGTCACCGAGAAAAATGAATCTGATGACAGCAGTGATGATGAAGAAACTTTTGATTTTGGACCATCCCATGCCGATGCGTTTACTGCATTAAATACGGCAATGAACTGGTACGAAAATCAATCCGAATGCTCTTTACCACAATTGATGGTCTTAAAGAAAATTCGAGAATTGGCAGCCAAAAAACGCACTTCCACATTAGTTCAAAGGAGAATGAGTGACTATTTAACGACTTTGTCTGATTAGCTCATTGTGATCATATACTGTATTTATTGATATACACACCGTAATTGTTTCTACTGTAATGTTCAGTACTGTTTATTCACTATGTTTACTACTATATTAAATAAACACTGTATTTTACTTTATAAAGCATTTTTCACTTTTCCCGCAACATATGTTCTGTAATCCGAACTATTCCTTAGTCCGAACTACCCCCGGTCCCAATTAGTTCGGATTAAAGAGGTTCTACTGTACCAAAAAGGCCAAATTAGTCTTCAAAAATAATTTTCGATCGAACACCCTTAACAGGAATCTAACCTTATTAAAAGACAAACCTTTCAAATCACTATTATAAAAACAGCTTACCCTAAAATCTGAACTGTACAATTTATTGGTTTTATCTTTGTGGGCATCATCCAAGTCCCACTTGCCTATCCTGAGAACCAGGGGTCTGATGTCTGCAGTATCTAGGCTTAGTGACCCAGCCCTGTAACAAAAGACAATATAAGTATTGCCAATAAGTAAGATTTTATACTTCCATGCAGCTTATTATCGATGGAGTGTCATACACACCGACACTAACAAAACATTAATACAATATGAGCCAGTTATAATTGATTTATTTATTTAGGTGGAAAACAAATTAAACCAACATTATATCAAGGTATAATGTTATTTATACCATAGTATAAAACAATGTCATACTGTACATCATTAACAAATTTTAGACAAGGATAAAGACATCTATTAAAAATACAACGTAAGATCTGCAATCTTTTATCCAAAGCAAGAAGCTGCGTTTTTGTCTTTATTGACAAACGTATCAAGGTCAAGCAGAGGAGATAAATAAAACAATGTTCATATTAAATTGTAAATAATGTTAAAATTCTCATATATTCCAATAAAAGGATTTATTTCAGAATAAATCCTTTTATTGGAATGTATGAGAATTATTAAATTATTTACAATTTTAAATCTTCCCATAAAGAACTCAAAAGAAGAAATGAATGTTCTTATTAATAGTTAGTTATCTGTCCAATTAATATTAACAAACATTTACCCGTTGGTATCACGACTACAGAAAGAACACATGCGCTTGTCATGTGACGCAAACTTCCTTTCTGTGTGTGTTGGTAGAGCAGGAAGTAGCAGAAATAAGAAGACCTCAGTTACATCCGATACTGTGGCATCTACTAAACGCTTATATACCGCTGGCATCTCAAAGAATATACTAAATACAAACATTCACAGATACCCTGAGCTATTAATAAGCTCAACCATAATTTTGCCAAATAAGCCAAATTATGGGGCTTTCCAGGTTTGACTCTATAGCCCATGCATATTTAATATGAGGACAATCATGCCTTGATTAAATTTAAATGTGAGAAGACTATTTAAGAAAATATATATGCTTAACAATACTTTAAATATTGATAGCCCAACTATCTTAATAATAACTAAACATGGCCTAAATACAAACAATCTGCTACTAACAAAAATTAATGGCTTATTCGTTAGTAACAAAGTTCTGTCGGGAAGATTACAAACTAGGAGGAGTGCCTATTTACATCAAAGAAACAGCATATATATATATATATATATATATATATATATATATATATATATATATATATATATATATATATACATTGTAGTTATCCAAATGGTAGAAATGGAGTTATCACAAGCTAAAGATACCCATTCTCAAAACAACCGGAGAACAATCAACTACATTATTCCTGGACACCATACTACCCGGTCCAGCAGGAAACCATCCTATATGGAAAGAAAATGTTCAATGCCCTACTAAATAACCTGAAAAATCTCGGAGAGAGAGTTCAAGAAAAGCCTTCAAGACTGGTTCCTGGAGAGACCCTTTTACAACATGAAAGAATTCTTAGGTGACTTATAACTAGCAATTTGTAGTTCTATGAGTAAACCTTGGCACAGAGTATCTGATTCCGTTGATGACTCAATAAATACTACATTATAAAGCAGGAGATCAGAAGTGTAATTCATTGTAAATTTGAAGCCATTACACTTTTTGTTGTTGTAAATAAAAAAAAAAATAAATAAAAATACTACTAAACACTTACCTGGGCTTGGTTTCATTGTTTGTAGAGTGGCGGGATTTATCAGGGATCAGATCAGAATTGCCGTTTTCTGACGGCTCAGGTACTGGTGATGATTGGTCCCTTACAAAGAAAGTATTAAACCAGAAGTGGAACATCTTCTCCTAATGGATAACAAATAATTTGTTTTTACATCAAACTAAATGAATCAATTATAATATTACAGAAAAGTATAATCACATGGAGCAGAACACTTGGTATGTTTCTTCATTCATACGCAATAAAAAACAAAATCTAAAATAAATTGCTAATTTATTTAAATACAACCACAATGTTCTTATTCTACATTCAATGCATATTATGGCTAACTTACAATTTTCTTTTGTATATGCTTGATGGAATAGATTTGGTTTCAGAAGAGAACTCCATTTAATATAGAAAGAAGACTCTCCCGCTCATATGGTCCTGTGAAATCGGTTATCCTGTTCAGTAAAATTAGTTTTTGTTAGTTTTTCACAGGTAGCGCCATCGATCTTCCTCTACCTCTCTCCATCCCTCTTTCAAGCACACGCTGAAGTGACTAAAAGATTGTTTCAGCATGCCAAACAATCGTCCGAAACCAATCACTGTTACATAACAGCAGATGCACATGTCAAAATGCATTGGCTTAGACAGTTTATTTGTTTATATTTTAATTGCTACATAATATAAATATTTTTATTACACACTTGTTTTGAAAATGTCTGTTTTGAACATTAGAAATTTATTTATTTATTAACCCTTCGTACGCGGTAGGCGAAATATATCGCTAGGTATTTGTAGCCGTAAACGCGATAAGCGGAATATATCGCATTCGATTGTTTAAAATCATCTAGTACATATTGATGCCGCTAGAATTCGTGAGATTGTTTATTTTGTGCGTTTGAGCTAGACAGAAGGCAGTGGGATTGATATCAGCTGTCAGATGACGCATCACGTGTGTTGACAGACTGAATTTCCTGTTGCGTGCGCATCCCATGTGTCAGCCCTGCGCTGTAAGCGTATATTTTCGCGCCAAGTAAACAACGCGAGGTTACAACACTGTAGACATATTGACATGTAAGTTATTATGAGTATTATTAGTTACGACGTGTATTATTAGTTTTAATGAGACTTGTATGACTAAATAAAAATTTTGTATGACTAAATGAAAATGATATTTAGGCCTAAATTTTCAAAAATTTATATTTTTCATCTATGCTGAAAATCAAATGTAAATATATCTTTTTAACTAATGTGTGTGGTTTTTTTTTTTTTTTTTTTTTTTTTTTTGAATACCTATGTTTATGGAGCACATAAATAAAATTAACTCTGGAAAATTAAAAATATTTTTTTTTTTTCAACTATATAAGAATTATAGTAGAATTCATCAATTTTAAGGTCATGTACGAAGGGTTAAAATGAATGTTTTAACACTAAAATCAATACTGCAAAATATTTTTTTAATAAGGAAACACATCAACTAAACATATAGACTCGAGACTATTTGGATCAATGTGGTGGCGAACCGATCCGGATAGAATTGATTCCTTATACACCGGAATTCGAAGTTGGGTGGTCCATGCGAGGATCATGATCACTGAAACGTTTCTGTATAAGTTTTTAGTATATTAGGAGAGATAGGACATCAGCAAACTTACCTTAGAAGACAAGTCCACTAACACCAAAGTAGTAGTAAACAAACACAGTAATAAGACGCTCAACATTTTCTGTACCATTCTTAGGTTAAGTCTGCTGATGCCTTATCACTCCTAATATAATTCTTGCCTTTGAGCCCTTTAAACTGAAACTTTGTACAAGTTTTTAGAAGCCTCAAATAGTTTATTATTCTCTAAGTGGCTGTATGAGGAAAAAATATTGAAAAAATTCCATTTTCCTTTTAATATTTTATTAGTGTTTTTGTGTATATAAAAAGAGCTTTTCTGGAATATTTTTGTATATGGGTCATATTAGACTCATAAATTAATTTACTACATTACATAAGAGATAAATTAATATTTATGTTATTATCTGTAATAGAACTAAGTTATCGGGTTAGTATTGATACAATGCTATTGTGTTTGCAAATAAATCAAAGTGCTACAGCGATTAGGTGCCAGGATATTAGGATGGGAAAGAATTAAAGAACATTCTTCATGTTAAATCTGTAAATAAAAAGAATATTCACAAACTTAAATTTACAATGTATTTTCTACAATCTAGGAGCTTTGTAATAAGGAATGTTTGAAGCAAAAAAAAAAAAAATACTACAACTGCTATATTCCCTATTTTGAACCATAATGTTAAAGAATTTTATATTGGAAAGTGTGTCTCAGGCCTTTTCTTTGGTCTAAGTAGGGGTGTGCGAGTACTCGAAACTTCAAATATTTGATCGAGTATTTTACTACTCGAACACGGCTTGAAGCTTCCAAACTACTCGGAGTTCGATCGAGTAGTTATATTTCACAAAATATCTGATTTACATCTCAATTTAGTTTTAAGAGTAAACAATTTTATAAGTTATAAATGAAAACTGTACGCTTTGTACCGGGTCGTTTTGACCGGTACATTTCGTTTTTTTTCGTCGTGGTCAGCCGGGCTGCCTGAGATCGCTCGTGCTCGGCGTTTTGCTTACTTTGGTGGCCGTTGGCTCGGACTCGGTCGTTCCGTGTTCCAGCCTTTGTCTGTCAGGTTGGCCATCATTTGGTTTTCTACGCCTAGAGGCTTCAAGACATGCACAGCTACAGGCTCCTCAAACGTAAGTGTTCCTTTTGTAATTTCTGATATCTAATCACCCTTTTGGTGAAAATACTTTGTTTGAATAATATTCTGGTTTATTTGTCATTTTCAGGGCATTGTTAAATTTGTATGTATTGTCTAGATTGGTTAACCTAGGTTCAAGCCACGTGCTCAATGTTACCGTTTTACCAGTAATTGCTTTATTATATCTGGTTTTATATTTAATAGTAGTTCTGTATAATGTTTTGTTGAGCCTTTTTTCAGTTGGAGTTACCGATTTACCATATTTTTGTTCGTTGACAATAACCTAGCCTATCTGTGTAGTTTGACTTTCATGTTATAACCTATTGCTTCCGTATCTATAGCCTAGTTTTCAGTTTGTCATTTTTTTTTAGTTCCATACGTCTTTTATAATTTGTTAAATTGTAAGTTGGTTTAAATTATTCATAGCCTAAAGTTAATCTTTCACTGTCTTGTTTGCTCCACTCATGTTCTTGTTTGTCTCTTCATGTTCAGTTTGGTTAAATCATGCACCCTTATATTTATTAGTTGTTATGTATAGTGTTTTTGTTGTTGGGGCTGGACTATTTTTAATTGCTGTGTGTGGCCTTGCAGTCCAGGGTCCTTGAGTGGGACGTTCTCCTCAGCCTGCCGTCCGGGGAAGGTCGACCATCCGCACTGCCAGCCTGGCCTGAGGACCATGTCGTAGAACCGATGTCTCGACTACGCTGCCATCCCTACATCTGGGTGTTGTTCTTCTGTCCTCAGGTCAGTGCGTTCCATTTTTGTTTCCCGGCGGCTGAGCTGGGGGTTAATGAGTGTCAAAGAAAAAAAAAAGAAGAAAAAAATGTTTGTGGAACTATGTAATGTGGCCTAGGCCTAAACTTGAACAGTGATGTATGCAACACAGCCATGGGGACCTATATGTATTTTTTTTTATTAAAGGAAAAAAAACTTAAAATACAAAAAAGAACTTTTAGGGTTAATACTTATTATTATTTAGTTTAATTAGTTTATTTTGTTGTTATATTTTTCTAGAGTTTATATTTGTTAGGTCCCTACCGTTAAATTGTGTTGTTATTTATTTTTATGCTTTAGGCCTAGTGATTTAGTTAGTTATTTATTTAGTTCGTTTTTTGTATTATTGATATCCGGGGATGATAGAACGGTACCGTGTTATATTTTTTTTTTCAATTGTTTAATTTTTTAAACTTTCACCAAAAGGAGATTATTGTACTTTCGCTTAACTTCTAATTCGGAGCTGCCCAGGGATTCCGGCTTACTCCCTGGCCTCGGTGGAATCATGGGATGTGGGGCTAAATTGCCGGGGATTATTTGGGGTTATCAAAATTGTTTCTAAATGTTCACTTTTAATTTGTTAATAAATTGTCCTACGTTTTGGGTGTCTCAGGCTAAGCTGCAGATAGGCCATGTAGTTGTTAATTGTTAATTTTGGTATTTGTAGAGTTTGTTGTTTTTGTAGCTTTTTGTAGTATCTTGTTAATTTTAGTGTTTCTTGTAGTTATTTAACTGCGAATCAATATTGTGGCCTTCTGCCTGTCAGTTTTTGATTATTTGTTTGTTTGCTGGTAATAAATTAGTTTTGCTCAGCTGCCGAGTGTTATTTTGACCCTCCAACTGCCACCCGTGATCCCATCGCTTGACTTGTTTTGAGCCATCCCCCAGCTGGCACAATCTTGCCCACAATCTTAATTGTATCACTAGTTGGCACTTAGCTGATATTTCAGACTGCATCTTGTCGCCAATATCGGCTAGACCTATTACATTAGACGTCTACGGTTTTCATTCAAATACGCCAGCACATTTCATTACCAATCATATTCTAAAAACTAATTGATCCTAAGCGACTTTAAAATTTATTTTTAGTAAACCTGCTTAGGTATTATTATCAATCGATTGAACTACTTTGTCATCCGGATTTTCAAATTTGATTTATAATATATAATTCACAGCTTATTTCCGGTTAATTGTAACCTTGCTATTACTTAATTAATACCCTAAGACCCACTTTTCAATGCGTGTACACAATCTATTTTTTGTTGAGAGCGGGCAATTCTGAAAGCAACTAGTCAGTTGCAGTCGCATTTGGCGATGACGCCTGAATTTTAGCATCAGTCTGGATAGATGCAGCTTTTGCCAACAAGCTAGGCTACTGTACATTTTCGCGGTACACTTTGAACAGAAAGATCAAATAAACATATCGGCCGACTGTGATACAGTATAATTGGCTTGCATAGAAAATTTGATCTGTGATATAAGTGAACAGACAAAATCTTCATAATCCATGTTGTTTCAATTAATATTATACTTTCTCTCATCATATTAGTCATGAGTTAAGGATAAAGGTTAAACAAAACAATGCCACATAAAAATGTAGGAAAGCAGGAACTAAAAGGTTTTATTTATAAAATGTTACAAACAACAAATCAATATTATTATGTTCAGTTTAAATTTATATATTTACTAATCTGGCAAAACTTAACATAGGCTTAGGATGGTGTCTGCCTTTTACAGTTGTCTTGGGTGAACAGGAAATCCTTCTATAAATACACACTCGAACATACTCAATACTCGGAAAAAATGCCAACTACTCGACTTGGCCCGAACTCAAAAAACACTACTTGCACACCCCTAGGTCTAAGTAAGGCCTTCAACATTGTTTATAGTGTAGAGAGATGTACAGTTTTGGTATTAGAGGTGTGGCACTGGATTGGTTCTTCTCATATCTTCAAGGGAGAGACCAGGTTGTAGAAGTTTCGACTGTAGTGGCTATCTTCGACGCCTCCTTTCATCTAAAGTTCAAATTATGAGGGGAGTGCCTCAGGGGTTCCTTTTATATGTCAATAACCTGTCTTCTGAAGTGAGGAGTGGTAACAACTGTCAATTTGCTGATGACACCTGCCTTTCTTTGTCTGGCCACAATATTCAGTCTTTAGAAGAAACGTCATTCATTGAATAAAATAATTTGCTTCAATGGTTTCATGAAAATCTATTATTAGTCAGCACAAAAAACACAGCTACTTTAAATTTCAGTGTCAAAAACAAAATAACTCGCTTCTCCTTTCAATTTCATATTAGATGAAACTATTATTTACCCATCTGAAAAAGTAAAATTTCTTGGTATAATTGTGGACGAGGGTTTAAAGTTTCATGCACATTTGGATTATGTCTACAGAAAGGCAAGCATAGGCACTTTTATGTTGAGAAATTTGGCTAAAACTTTAAATTGTGATATTCTGCTTTCAGTTATTATGGCCTAGTCTACCCTTATCTCACCTACGCAGTACCTATATGGGGGAATGAAAGCCATAGAACTCGTTTTTTATTCCAATTTCAAAAGAAAGCCATAAGAGTTATATTTTCCTAAAAAAAACATCAATCCTGTAAAGAACTCTTCAGGAATTTTTAGGTACTGATCTTTCCTTCTTAATTTATCCTTGAAACCTTCACTTTTGTAAAATTAAATTATCCTGTCTTTTCCATATTCATTAACCACTCTTATAATCTTCCTGTCAATCACAGTTTAAGAGTAACAAAGCATTGTACAGCCTTTTTTGAAAGACATGCCCTCTACAATGGCGTAGCTCTTTATAACTGTGTTCCGTTCCCACTTAAACTAGAGACAAACCACTCAAAATTTAAGAAACAACTAAAAAGCCTCTGCTCGACCTTTGTTGTTACAGTGCCGTGAATTTCAGTCTGGCTACCAATAAATTGTAATGGAGTTTCTGCTCCAGTTTAACTAGTTGTAGCCTTATAATTGCTTATTGTATTGCATCTATTGTAACTTGGCTAATGCATGTAAATATGTTTTGTGGCTTAGTAAATTATTTGATTTGATTTACTATCCAATTGTGCTCTTGACTCCATAAACACTTTCTATTTTGGATCTTGACCCCTGATACAAAACAAAAATAAAAAATTCACAATAAATACTATGAGTAAGTAAATGAGGCAACTGCATGCTAACTTGAGAGTAACGGATCTTTGAAATACAAATGAAAACATAGCTTGGGATAGTTTAGTTTATCTTTAAAACTTGTACTTTCACCAAAAATAACCAAAAAGCAGTCTTTCAAAATCATTTGGTTTTAAGAAAACATTGTACCTTTCTCATCATCTTGGGTTTGTTGAAGAATTCAAACTTCACATCCCCTTGAACAATGACTCCCTCCCCAAGAGGTATGTTGATAAAAGTGGCGCCTCTTTTCACTTCTTGTGCCGCAGAAGAAAATACTTTGTTGGTCCCTTCTTCTTGTTTATTAGAGATTACAAGTTGTATGTCTGAAACAATGCCAAAAACTAGATAAATAAATATATAAATCAATTAAATTAACAACGTTTGCTAGTGAAGATATATTTTTATCAAACAAGAGTAGGAATTTTAGCAAATGATAATTAGTTGTTAGTTATTTTTTTAGTAATCAGTTGCTGGATGTCCTACATGTTTTTGGATATTTTGAGGGGTTTATTTAAAACTGCCAATTATTATCGACATTTTTTATAAACTTTTATAATCCAATAAGATAATAAGCTTTAATGGTGATGAACAGAAATACCACCTTGGCTTGAAAAAACTATTCTGAAGTAAAACTTTCTGTTTATTGTTTTACAAATCCTTTCAAAATATTATTTGAAAGGATTGAACTGGTCGCTAGCGTAGTTGGTTCAATCCCAGCTTCATGTGCTAAAGGTTCTGAGTTCGATCCCAATCAGAGTCAATACATTTTGAGAAGGATCAGCTGATAATCACCGGCTGTTCATTTGTCATTGGGCTATTAATTAATGACACTTGCTAAGGATAGTCGGCCTTAGTTTGTAACAATGACTACATTCGCTCATCTACACTCATTCAAAATCCATATTCGCCCATATCTTGACGATCTCAGTCTTATGAATAAAATTAAAAATTGAAGGTTTTATAATATTTATGAAATTCCTGGCAATACAATAACGATGATGGATATTGACTGTGTTATTAATTGGTCAGAAGCGTAGTTGTTTAAAGCCCAGCTTCATAAGCTAAAGATTCTCAGTTAGATCCCAATCAGTCATGACAAGTTTTAAAAGGGTAGTTTTGATAACCACTGGCAACTAATTTGACATTGGGCTATTAATAAATACACTTCCTTAGGAAAAGCCAGTTTCAGCTAGTAACAATGATTACATTCGCTAATCTAAATTCGCTCGAAATCCGTAGATTCTCGTTTCTTAATGATTGGCATCCTAAGAATAGTAAAATAAAAATTGTTTGCTAACAGAATTTTTATTTCAACAAGAAATTTTAGGTAAAAGGAACTACAAAATATTCTTAACCTTATTAGTTTGTAATTATAGTTGATTGTTATAAACTATAATTACAAACTACTATGACAGTCAGATGTGTCTGCAGGGCAGGCGGATAGGTTAAGTCAAATGTACCATGTTTGATGGAATAAAAGTAAAAAAAGGTAGTTTTTTAATTAGCATAATACGTGTTGGTACATATACAGTACAAGTAAACGTCACACAACACAAATTTATTACAATATAAGCACAAAATGCACAAATATACTACAATACAAGCACAAAATGCACAAATATTATGGTGATCGATTTCGGTGAACCACGCTCACCTTCCTCAGACCAGAGGGATTCACAAAAGAATGGAAAACGGTGTTCAACAACTCAAACAATTGATAAATTGAGTTGTTGAACACCGTTTTCCATTCTTTTGTGAATCCCTCTGGTCTGAGGAAGGTGAGCGTGGTTCACCGAAATCGATCACCATAATATTTGTGCATTTTGTGCTTGTATTGTAGTATATTTGTGCATTTTGTGCTTATATTGTAATAAATTTGTGTTGTGTGACGTTTACTTGTACTGTAAAAAAAGGTACAAATAATAAAGTGCATGAATTACAGAAGACCACTATTACCATCCTCAGAGCAGAGAGTTTCACAAAGGAATGAAACTGGTCTTCAACTAATGCTACATTAACATCAAACCTTGGTTACAGATGAGGCCATTTGACCATGATTTGTTTTCACCAAATAAGAAGATAGACGGCAATAACAAACAATTTTAGTAACTAATACTGGATAGCTGTTATCCAATAGCTGCCATTTTATGATAAAAACCAATCATTATTTTTATTCAGTATGACAAATTTTAGGTAAAATTCTGTTAGTTGAAAACCAGTTTTAATTCCTTTGAGAGTCCTTGCTTACCCTCCTCAGAAAAAAGGACTCTCAAATGTGGTGATTGATTATATTACACCATGTTCACCCTCCTCAGAAATATGGTGTAATTTAATCAATCAATATTACATTTACATTTGTGGTATCATTAAACCGATGTTCTGTGATGTTTCACTGTTTCCATCTACAAGAAATCTTCTACCTAAGATACTGTTTATAAACTATTGACGTTAAATCCTTAGCATAAATGCTTTACTTACTGCCCTGACCACCGCTGAACTGACTGGGAACAGGCTCCAGGTAGACGTCCTGGATACACAGCATAACTCGATGGTAGTCCAAGTTCTCCTGGACCAGAGTAGCGTAGTAATCCACATACCTCCGCTGGCTGGGGATGGTCACACCCTACATCAACCAAGTGCTGTCAGTTTCTGTTATCCCCAGTGCCACAGCCACCGATTTAAGTTAACTTGAGTTTAACACGTTGAATGCAGACTACGTTAATTTACGTAGTGCTCCTGCTTCAAATGCATTGATTTACCTATTTTTTGAAAACATTGTGTCACTCGCCGCATGTTGTGCCAGTTTTTGTGTTCAAGAGTAGTTGGTTTTCTGTTTCCACCATTTTTGGAGAAGGGGTGACTGTACTAAGTGATAATGTTTTATGGTTAGCCATTAAAGTGCGCAATTATGTAGTCTTTCAGCATTCAATGTGTTAGAGTAAATGGACAGCTTGTAAGTTAATTTTATTTCCTAGCTACCAATTTACTAATGACAAAAAAACAGGTGTATTACTTTTATCAATTATAACAAACAATTGATCATCAGTTCCTTAACATAGTAAATAAATTGTTTTATTATTATTTATAATTGATTTTGAACAGTATAATATAATTTTCTTTCATAAATTGCTTGAGCAATAGAAAATCATAAAATAACGAACAGTTTTTTTATTTAAACAAAATCCTCCTTTAAATAAATGATATTATTCATATACATATACTCGAGACGTGTTTTTAAAGTAAGTACCGTTTTGGAATCCTGCCTGTGTAGCGCTGCAGTCGGCGTCCAGCGCAAGCGTGCTAGATACTACTTTCTTTGGGCAAGCCACAGCCGCCATTACGGACCCATTTGACTGTATTTAAGGTCGCTTATGACTGTTTAAAATTCCTCCTCTGATTAAAAATGCCGCAAACTGTAAAGTACATGTTGTGATAAGTTTTCGTAACGATAAAGGCATGAAAGCAGCTGACATTCATCGAGAGATCTGTGAAGTTTATTGAGAAAACAGAATGAGTGATGGGATGGAATGGAAATGGGTGAGAGCTTTTAAGGTTGTGCGAATGTGCATGATGATGAACAAAGTCGGAAACGTTCACTCATGACTGATGACTTGATGCAAAAGGTTGATGCAGGTCAGAGAAAACAGACGCTTTACAAATGCATCATTATGTAGTGTGTCTTGTGTAAGTGTCAAGAAGTGCCATTATTGAAATTGTGACAGACCGTTTGAAGTACAGAACGTTATGCTTACGGTCGGTTCCCAAAATGCTGACGGAGAATCACAAAAACAAACGTTTGATGAGAATCACACAAAAAATATTTCACCAGTTCTCTCACATTCCTAGACCATTAGAATCGTGATGGTTATCATTTGTAAAACCAAATTTATTGTCACTGTGACAGACTCACGATGAGTATCAGCTGCTTCCACACCCTTAGCGTTATGAAAATGTACACAGCGCATAATTCACAGTCGGTGGCATTTTTAACTGGAGGAGGAATTTTAAACAGTCATAAGTGAACTTAAATACAGGCGATTGGATCCATAACGGCAGTTGTGGCTTACCAATAGATAGTAGTACCCAGCACGCATGCGCTGAACGCCGACCGCAGCGCTACAGCAGCGGGATTCCAAAATGGTACTTACTTTAAAAACACGCCTCGTGTGTGTGTTTGTATATATGTATAAAGAGAGAGATATGTTTGTTTAAACTAGTACCATCCCATAAGGTTATCAATAGTAACAGGTAATATGAAGTAACTTTGAAATATTCTGACACTAAATATTGTTTTTTTTTTTTAATTTGACATTATCTAAATCTATGTTTTCTACTTTAACAAATTAAATCTTTTATTGTCGTAAAAACATACAATGTGTATGACAACGTCAAAACAGCGAAACATGATACTACAGCAAATAAATGTAGACAGAGCCTAATGAAAAAAATTCATTAATGTCATAAAAACATTTAGAAACATAAAAACAAAGTTATTCTTAGTTTGTATTACTGTCAAACAACAAACCTATGATATTGTCGTAGTAATCATGCTTTACAGTCATTACCAATAAAACATTAAAAAAGAGAACAAAAATTGTTGAAAAAATGCCATATATGGTTGGTATTGCCTGGTCTTAAAGGCAAGCAAATCATTTTAGCACATAAGCTAGATTACAAAATGAATACTTTTTTTCATTTTGAGTAAAAAAGATTCAAATAAAATAACCTTTCTATCGGTGGTGCGTTTCTGACCATAGAAGCTGAGTGCTTCATTGGCAGACTGAAACTGTCGACTGTGCAGCATGTAACAGCAGAGCATAACACCAGTGCGCCCCTTGCCTGCCTTGCAATGCACAGCTGCAACATTGCGCTTGTCCTTGGTCAACCACTTGTGCACGTCGTCGCAGAATGGACGGATATCTTCAATACGAGGTGGGTTGTGGTCGTCAAAAGGGTAGTTGGCCACTCGCTGCTGAAACTTGTTCACATCATACGAACGCTCAGAGCAACTGAAAACAAAACAAATCGATTTAAAGTGGTTATTGGTTGGCTACTATTCATTTCGTCTACCTTCAGTGTTGTTATGAATGTTTTTTTATTACTTTTTGTGTTTGGTTTAGGCTCAAAAAGGCCACTGTACGTGTATGGGTGGGCGGGTGAGTCAATACTTGAATTTCTCAAAGCATACTATGGTCTAGTTCATGGGTAAGGTTTCCACCTTACCCATGGAATCCTAGTATGGGGTGAATGCTCAACCACTCAATTCCTCCAAATTTTCAGACTGCAAAAAAATCAGTATGTATTATTTCAAACCTGAATTCTAGAGAGTTGTGTAAACCAGCCTTTATTGAGATGAGATTGCTAAAGCTACCCTGTCTCTACATCCTTGAAACTACAGTCATACCTGACAGTGTCACCTTATGCGAGGTAGCGATTTACATACGTACGGAACCAGAGGCAGGGACAGTTACAGAATTGGACAGCACAGAACAGTGATATACACTTACCATCGCAGGCGGGTTTTGCGTTTATCAATACTGACTCAATGAAAAATGCTCCAAAGCCCTAGGCACTAAAAGTCAAACTGAAGAGTTCCTCGACTCAAAAGGTCTTTTACTCGGTGGGGGAGTTCCTCCAATTCAACTGGGAGAGCGAATCTCGACTAGGAGCTTTGACGTAAATTGCTAGAGTATAACTGAGGGTGTGAATGAATATTTGAAATGTATGTGTGAATGAGAGAATGAGTGCTGTGTTTCAAGTTTCATTTCTAGTTTCAATCTTAGCGTAATATGACGTTTTGTATACAAAAATCTGTTGTCAAACATAAACAAGGATTTTTAATTATTATTATTACTTTGCCAAAGTCTATGCAGAATCTATGTCCTCCAGACACTTTATTAATCACCACAATGGGCGAAATCCATGGACTGTTCGAAGGCTCGATGAGTCCTTCACGCAATATTTTATCCACTTTGTCTTTAATAATCTGTTGCATGGCTGGGTTTCTCGGGTAGTTGTTCTTTGATTGGTTCTTCAATCCTCAGCTTGATGATATGTTCTACTAAATGTGTCTTTCCAATAATAGTAGAGAACTTACTGAGTTGATTGTTCAGAAACTGAAGTCTTTTCATTTGTTTTTCAGTTAGACCAGAGACCGTATCAAGGTTAAAACTTCTACCTCTTCTATTGGAGACCTATCCTAGCTTCAATGTACGAGAGTTTACCATAATAACCTGTAGGGATCGAATGACGTCCATACCAAGAATAATATTCTAGTGAAATTGATAGTTATTTTGATTATTGTGATAGTCAATATGAAGGATCAGGAGAGTCAAGTGATATCTGTATTTGGGTGAATACATAGTGGAGTGGCAAATCCATAGTCAAGAGGCTAATTAAGCTGCACTTTTTAAAAATCTTCCATATATTTAAGTTGACCCACACATAGCGAGGCGTCAAGCAGCACATCGTGCATCAACATGAATCTTGATTCGCCGCTCAGGAATTCACCAACGATTTCTTTGAAGCTCTTCTCCTCGAATAGACTCATGGATATCTTTCAACAGGCCCTCTTTATTAAATAATGTATTAACATTGAAAACATTTGTGCTGTCAACTTGACACAGTGAACCTATACGGAACCAGACTCTGAATGACAATTTGCTTTTTTATCGAATTCTTCTGCCTCATATATAGAAATTAATGGCATCAATAAATTACTTTTCCAAGATGAAGTGCAAAATTTAGTGATAAAATATGCTTGTTCACATGAAAGAAATGTTTTATCCTCTGTGATGAGTCCATCAATCGTTCTTCTTTGCCTTCTGGAAGTGTTGGTAACACAAGAACATCAACACCCTATGAGGGAGAAACAGTTTGAAATATTCTAGATTTTGACAAGTTAAAGCCAAATAATTTCTTATAATTTAATTAACTCAAACACTGAATCAAATTGAATTCCAAACAGTAATGTAAAACCTGTCACTCTTCTAATTATCATGAACATTTTTAAAATTGCTATTCCTTAAAAACGCACAAACAGTGCTACTTCTGGTACGAAACATTTTTATTGAATTTTCTGGTGCGAGACCTGCATATTGAAATGCTGTCAATACCAATATTTTCCTCAAGAATCTGTGGTATCGAGAATTGACTTTTGATATCGACACATCCGTAATATATTTATATCAAAAATACACTGATTAGTCAAATAAATTTTCACAAGAACTCTATGATTACAAGTTTGCAAGGGTTTAAAAAAAATATAATAAGACAACAATAAGAAAATATATAAATATAAATTTCACTATGTCTATACTAACAGATTATATATTTTGTAGTGATCCTTATGTTTGGACTCCAGGAACTTGACAACATCGTCTATATGGTTACGATAAACGCCTTCCAGCTTCTCTGCAGGAAACCCCATTGCTATCAGGTTTTCCTGGATATCTGCAGCACTCATTAAGGAAACTAAATAACAATTAATGATAGAAATAATAGTAGTTAAGACTGTTTCAAATTAATGAAGTCAAATGTAGAAAAATAATAATTAATACGAGGCGTGTTTTTAAAGTAAGTACCGTTTTTAAATTACGCCGCCACAGCGCTGCGGTCGCCGTTTAGCGCATGCACGCCGTGTAGCCACATCTGTTGGGAAGCCACAGACGCCATTACGGAACCATCCGATCGAGTTTACATCTGTTTGCGTGATTTTAAAATGACTCCACCTATTGAGAATCCCGCCGACTGCGAAGTGCGTGCTGTAATACGGTTTTTCTGTGCTCAAGGCTTCAAAGCAGTTGACATTCATCACCAAATCAGTGAAGTGTATGGTGAAAACATTATGAGTGATGGAATGATTTGGAAATGGTTTAGGGCCTTTAAAGATGGCCGCACAAACATTCATGATCATCGGTAATGACTGAAGGTCACCTACTTCGTTTCTCATCATGAATGTTTGTGCGGCCATCTTTAAAGGCCCTAACCCATTTCCAAATCATTCCATCACTCATAATGTTTTCACCATACACTTCACTGATTTGGTGATGAATGTCAACTGCTTTGAAGCCTTGAGCACAGAGAAACCGTATTACAGCACGCACTTCGCAGTCGGCGGGATTCTCAATAGGTGAAGTCATTTTAAAATCACGCAAACAGATGTAAACTCGATCGGATGGTTCCGTAATGGCGTCTGTGGCTTCCCAACAAATGTGGCTACACGGCGTGCATGCGCTAAACGGCGACCGCAGCGCTGCGGCGGCGTAATTTAAAAACGGTACTTACTTTAAAAACACGCCTCGTATTAACAGTCTTTCTTTTTAAAACAAGGATTGAACAAATATATATGCATAGCACTTCATTAAGTTGATATCAGACCACCTGGACAATCAGATGGTGAAACATGTATTCAACTGTTCAACTTCCCTGCATATGCTACCTGCAAGGATAGAGGTCCATGATATGTTTCTCCCTTAAGGAGAATGGGTGAATATCAAGTAATTGACCTTTTCAGACAATGCCTACAAGATAAACAGAAAACATGTTATATGCACAATCTAAGTGAACTAAAAATTCTACAGGTTTCAGGAAGGTGATTCGTTCTAAAACTGTCGTCAGAACGATAATAAAATTCTTAGTATAAAAAATGGCAAAAAATTAAAACAAATTTAGGCATGTAAATTAACAGTAAAAACAAAATGGATCCTACTACACAAAAAAAAAAAAAAAAAAAGAAAAAAGAACTGCCACACAGACGAATGATGTGAGGATAGTTTTTATTACAGAAGAAAAACTGTTAGCTGAGCAGTAAACATGTTTATTCAAAAGTATGAAAAATGAATGTCTGAATATTAACTTAAGACAGACCAGTTAGGCCTTTCGAAAATCAATAAGCTGGACTTGACTATAAAATGCTCACTAGAAATATAATTGTATCATGTACCTAGACGCTAGGGAGGCCATCAATCCCTCTGTTTACAATAGGCAAATAATGCCAATGCTTGAGTTGATCTGGGCTAGTACAAATAGTTTGCACTAAACCAGTACTTTTGTGGTACAGTAAAGAACAGACATTGTCATCAGCTTTGGAAATGAGTGATATCGTATCCAATAAAATAAATAAGGCTACAAAGGTGACAGGAAACTTACCCAGAATTTACTTTGAGCTGGGTTAGCAAGCGGAGGGGGTGAGCGCTTAATCTGAACAAAGTTTGATTTGAATGGCTGAAGTTTACTCTTATTATTCTTTTCCTTCAGGTAGATTTTCTTTTTGCAAAGGAATACTATGGCAGTTATATTTAAACTTTATATATATTTTTTAAATCTCACTTTTAGAAATTGCTAATAACAATTACTTCACATTCAACTGAATTTAATTGTATCCTAACTTAACCATGGAGTTAAATATAAATTGTAATATACTATTCATCTGCTTTGAACAGTACCTCATTACCATTTTCCGTAAGTTTGGCACTTGCGGTAAAGATGTTCTAACTGAAAATAAGCATAAAATCCTTTCTAAACTAAACTTACAACGAAACAGACTTGGGGGAATTAAATAACATAATGCTGTTCAAATCAGTTTACTAAATTTGTAAATAAGGAAGTAATTTCAACTTCACTTTTTTTAACTGTCACAATACTCGTATTCTGACTTTTTCATGTAATTGATTTTACGATTTTATCCTCTTTTCACTGTACATTGTAAGTGAATTATTACTTAACTTTGTATGATTGTATTATTCATAAAATACATATTCAAATGGCGTTAGTTTTATTATAATTTAATATTTAATAAAACAGTAGATGTGATCACGCAGCATTAAATTTGTAGTTCCGTGGCCTGTCTGAGAATGTGCACATGTAACTCACAGATACTCCCTTTACTCGATAAAAAAAGTTGGAAATTTCAGGAGTTGTCTGGACACCCAGGTCCCCCCCGGGTACATCCCTGAAAGACGAGTAAAATTAGATTCTCTTGACTAGTCATTCACTCCAAGATAGTTGACAAAACATCTTATATGCTATATTTGAGGATAACTAGAAGACATATTGATCACATTAGATAAACATGTGTATTTAGTTTGTTATTTTGGTAACTGGGTCCTAGGGAAAATGAGAGAATGTAAGAATTGAGAAATTGCAGTAAAGCATGAGTGAAGAATAATGTACCAATTAATTTAGATTAAGAGATGAGTAGTCATCGCTATGAATATTTAAAAAATAACAAAATGAAACGTTGATACCAAATGAAGGCAAAAAAGCTGCTAAAAAGTATTGTACACATTGGTGATACAGCTTAAAATCTGTGAGAAGTTTTGTATAACCCAATTATATCTTAGATTACAATAATTCTTATAAGCTCTAGTAAAAATGGTATAATCCCAGGTCCAGATTGAAAAAAATCATACCTTATTTGATGTGTTAAACATCAGATTAAGCCTTTTACAAATAAAATAAACATTGACAATACAACAAAGGATACATGATAAATCCAGGTTGAACCCATCTTGCATGTAACGTTTCCGCCGCTTGCTCACTAGACCCTTCAGTGGATTGGTCATCTTCATATTAGAAATGGTATTCGCCATCTTTCTGTATTTTTGAAAGTACTGGCTACTTTCCTGAGCCAGTTCTGGGCAGAGTTCGTCCAGACAAACATGGAGTGGATTATTGACGATGGTCACTCACTTCCTTGCTGTAACAAGAGTTTTTATCAACGCATCTTCAAAGTAGGTTATATTACATATACAATTACATTCTTACACTACACAACCATTGGGCGAGCAAGTGGCCGAGCAATCTAAGGCGTCAGGACTTTGAGCTTGGGTTAGAGATAGCATTAGTTCGAATCCGGCCTAGACTGGAAATATTTATTAGTAATAATTACCTTCTACTGTACTGGTTTGTCTGAATATGTTCCTCGCACAGATCAATAGTCTATGAGGAATGGGCAGAGTAAGGTTGAGAAGGACGGCCTCTCATTAAAAAAAAAACATATTTAAATAAAACCATTTAATGAAGCATTTGTAAAGTGTTTGTAGATTGTATCTTGAAAATAGAGTAGAACCTAACAAATTTACTGAACACCAATCTAATCATATTCCAAAGTGTTGCTGCAAACATTTGCAATAATAGGATAATAGGTAACAAAATAAGAATGATAAAATTTTTAACCAAAAACTTTTGCATCTGCCTGTAATTTCTACAAGAAATATATTCTACTTTTTTAATATTATTTTCAAAATAATAATTCCAGATCGATATTACTGGAGACTAGCTTTGCTCGTTAGAGAAACTAAGCCCTTTAACTTACATGGTATATCCTTACAATGTTCAAATATTTTAATTCCAGCAGCAAGCTAATTATGTAAGCCACAAAGCTTTTTAAGGCAACTTGTCTGTACAGGGACAAATGATACAATGTCCATCAAACTTCATGAAAAACAGTAGAAAGTTCACATTTATATGAACTTAAATAAAATATAGGTACTCCCTAAATACATATTACTCTATCACTTCAGAGTTTAAGGGTTGTTCTTTAATGTCTTAAATCTTAAAAAATTATAAGAAATCATATAGTAATTGTAAAATTACTTATTTTAAATAAAAAATACTCCTTTTATAAATAGAAACAAACTTTAAGTTTGAAAGTTGTATGGAATCGTATATTTCTTATACAATGTGATCACAGAATACAAATTCCTAGAGACTGAAAATAAAACCATTGAATACTCGACTTGCTCTCAACGTCATAATGAATTATTTTTAACTTTTAAGCTGCACTGTACAGAGTTTTTAAGCATTATAATTCATCAAAAAATTAAAACATGAAACTTTTCAGCAATGAGAACATTTTTTTATTTTTTTGGGTAAGTTGTTACCAGTTTAAAAACGTTTGATAAGTAACCAAAATAATAAATGAATCTACATGAAATCTAGTATGAATTGAAGACTTTTTTACTCAACTTTTCTGTAAATTCATTCATTATTTTGGTTAGTTATGAATTGTTTTTAAATTGGTAAATTTATTATATTAAAAACAAAATATGTACTTGCTGCTCTAAAAGATGCTTTCAACACATAAATGATCAAATAAAATAATTTTTAACTCAATTAAATAACCTGCCTTTATTAAAATTCTCATTCTCCCTTAACATAAGAGCACATTGTAATATGTTCTCTCAAATTAAACAGTTGTTAGAATGAAGTTAATTTTCTGTTCCTTAAAATTCCCCACATGCTGTTCTTATCAAACTGTTCAATATTAAACGCCTTAAAACTACCACTATTTATTTGAAATATCCAATGTTTCTTTTTATTCATTGTTAAAGCCTCCTGAGCTGATATATATATAACAAATAATAAGATTAACGTATCTTTATCGTCTTCAGCTACAAAATGTGACTGTTTTGACAACGTACAGTGGATGTGACCATGGAGTTCTTGCTCTGAAACCGGTAGTCGAATAAAAATATTTTTTAGCTGAAGACGACAAAGGTACGTTAACCTTATTAATTGCCACAGGTTTCATTTTTCTAAAGTCAACTTTTTCAGTCATTCATCTTTTTGTTGAGTTGCAATTCCTTTTTTTTAGGTTTATTTACCTTTGTCAGATGGTCTAAAACGTTGTGTTCTTAAAATCTGGTGCTTTTTTTTACATCTGCTCTGAAGTGGTTGTTATTTTTTATGAATCATGTTTACACAAAATTTCGATAATATAACATTTTAGATTGCCTGGTGGAGATTAGGCCTGTTTTATGACTTTTTCTTTGATAAATATGCTACTGATGAAAATGCCCTTTTATTTATCCTGAGTGAACCACTTAACAATGGCCTTGTCTAATATGTCAAACTAAGAAAGTGAGTGTGATTTTATTCACAGGTTTTTTAACTTTTTGAATCACGAAAATATAAAATGTTCACCCAATTTTTCCCCTAGTCCTTTAAAATAATTTTTTCAATAAACTATATCCACAAGGATTTTCATCTTTACAAAGCAAATTACGTCACTAATTCTTTTAACATAAACTTATGCTTATGTTTTTCCTCATGTTGTTTAAACTTATCTATCAATGGTAGCATAAACAAACATGGTAATGGTCACTAAATTACCGAATCTACGCTATTGAAACTAACTACAGGTGATAATTACTAAACCGAACACATTAAATAATAACACAGTACACTATTACCACTATAATGCAACAACGCAGTTGAAGGACAGGGATCTGAATACTAACAGCCGAAGAAGGCAACGAGTTGGCTATTTGTCAGTCACCCTAGATCAAAGTCAATATTTCCAATCAAGGATAGTGACTTTTTATTTTGTTACAAGTCAATAAAGTCTGAATCGTATAACTTAATGTATTCTAGCAGCTTAATCCAAATTTACAACATAGACATTTTACAATAGAATTTATTTTAATTTGGCCCTTGATTATAATGAAAAGTAAGTTACATACACGCACAGATTAATAAAATTTACTATATCATAGAATTTTTTTAGAGGAAGTATAATTTTGATTTGATTACTCAGCCAAAATATAAAGATTAACTTAACAGTATCAACATACCTATTAAAAATAATTTATTGGATCTATTGAAAGTAGTTATATTAATTTTAATTAAAAATATATTCTAATTAAAAACTTGAAAATGGATATTAAAGTTTTTTTTAATAATTAACTGATTGATTCAATTTTTTTTAAATAACAATTATTTTCGTTAAATTATTTTAGAACACAGTGCTGGCGGTCTAATGGAAATGAATCGAATTGTTACATATTACTTGAATTGTTAAAACACAATTCAAGATAAGATTTTATAAATGAAAACAAGATAAGATTGGTTTTGTTAAGAAAATTTTTTGTAAAAAGTATGAACTGGAGACGCCAGGAAATGATAAGAAGTAAAAGAACGGGATGATAGCAAAGGGACTCAAGACTCATCATCAGCTGTATTTGTAAACAAAAGCAGAAAAGAAGAACCTACGCTATTTAACTATTCCATATAAATACATAACAATTCTTATTATTTTCTTTAAAAATATAGACCCAAAAATAACTGGCAATAAACTGAAATAGATGGACTGTCTGTATGAGAATGTTCCACTGACTTATGGAACTCCGTACATAAATTACGGTACCTATATGCATAGCTTGTGCGACTTACAAGTTGTGTCTCTAATCGCACTCGTCTCTTCCACTCAGAAAGACCACACAGAATGAAAACAAACTTGAGTAATAAACATTTTACAACTATTTCATTATTTAAAACATCAAAGTACTCATTCTATTATTGGTTAAAACTAAGAAATTTTTTCTAACTAATTCGTCATTTTGGCACATCCGAATAACATTGAGAAATAGATATTGCTGATGCATCGTGGTTACTATCTATGCAGCGTTAACACTTCTCATACATCAATATTTTCACTAATTCTCAATTAAATCATCAATTCAATGCATCATATTGCATTGATTTTTTTGATTTAACACAAACCCCAGGTTATTATTATTTTTCACCAACCCTCTCCCAATTATACTTAATTCCATATAAGTTAATTTATACTATTAATTTACATATAAGTTAAGCTAACATCTTGCATAGTAATAAAACTTCAGTCAGATAAGGATATATGTCAAAATTTAAACTGAATTTGTTACTTTCTAAAACCAAGCCCTGTTTTATAACTACAACTTATTCAATTTAAGTTAAGTAAGTCTACTTTAGCTAAGCATTAACCTTAAGTTATTTGTTAAGTAATTATTATTAACCCTCCGATGGTTTAATGTAGACTGCTCGACCTTTACATCGTATCTGCCGTGGTTTACTGTCAAAAGATCAACCTTCACTTTTACTATTTATTACGAGTGTTCATTGTTCACTAAATATCATATATTTGAAACATATCATTTGAAACAGCTGATTGCACTGTTCAGTCAGGTGAAAGTTTTATTTCTTTGGCATTGTCCTAGACTAAAAAAATTACAACAACGAACTTGACAGCTGTGATTGTCAGTGTCGTCATAATTGTTGACTACTGTGTGCCTGTATATAGTTTTTTGTACATAACCTTTTTATTTTAGTGATACAGCCCTTACAAGTATATATTTTCTTATTCAGTAATAAATTCTCCACAAAATGGCTATCTTGGAACTTGTGTACTCTATATAGTGAAAACTTTGTGTGTCTGTAAAGTATAAAAATCATTCTGGACTTTCTTGTTGTTCTTCTTCTTCTCTCCAGAAATATAATAATAATACTATAAGGTTTTATACCAAAAACAAAATGATGTGTAATAATTCTTATTTGGATAAAAAATAAATTTTTAACAAATTTTTTAAGAAGGCTGAAAATTGGCCAAAATAGGCTGAATCGCCGGAGATAAAATAGTGAACCATCGGAGGGTTAAAGAAGTTCCACTAGCCTACTTGTTTTGTGCAGGAATGTACGCAAATTTGTTTTTGGTGGCTAGTCATAGCTCCCAATAACGTTATTTGCCGCAAACATATTTTTTCCGTAATATCTCAAGAAATAATTTTCGTGGATCAAAATAGTGTTCAAATTCATGTTCAGCACAAAAAACTAGGTTACATCAAATTTTTAAAACATGGAAGAAAAAAAAACGCAAAAAATAACTGAAATGAATTGAAAAAATACATTTTCAAAAATTAAGAATGATCAATTTCTTAGGTATAAAACATCATTTCCGCGGAATAAAGTGTTTTCTCATAAAATTTAAACCTGATTCTACCCACTGGTGATAAAAAAGTCAGGATTGCGAGCCGTCTAGAAAGTGCAATAATACATTTTTTGTTATTAAGTGACATTTCTACAAAAATTTTTATTTTAAATCTAGCTAGTTTTTAACCTGGCCTAGTAGAGAACATATTTACTAAGTTCGTGGGGTGACTTGAAACTGCACAAATATCCTAATGTTTAGTTGAATAAATGATTCCTATGTAGGCCAAACAATGGTTCAAAACTTGACTCCAACCTAAGTTTAAAACAAAACTATATTAAAAATGCTGAAACATTTAAACAAGGGTAGAAACATGTTTTCAGGTTAGCCTAATACAGGGTAGGTATATTTAAAGTAGGCTTGGCTAGGTATTTAAGATCCATAATTCACAATATCTACTTAACCTTCCATACATCCAATTAAAGAGTTAAGTCCTGATATCATACAGGCTGGTATAAAATTCCTTTAGGGCTAATTGGAAAGCCCATTGTTAAAATTAAAGCATAACCTAAAGCCTTTCTTATGGTTCTGTGCAATTCTGAGTAGCATTCCAATCAAATAAAACCCTATTATTCTTGGCTAACTTAGGGTAAAAAATGTTCACCACAAAAAGAACTAATGTATTTTTTTTTAATTCATTAGAGGACTAGTTCTAACCTTGGCTCATGGATAATTTCATAAATGAAGTATAGATCAGTCTGGAATAAACCATTATTTAATCTAAAATGGTAACTAATTAGTAATTGTTTGGTTTCCTTACTTGGCGTATCATTGATAAATCCTTAGCCTAGAGAATAAAATTGATATATTTTGCAACAAAGGTACAAGTGATATGGAAACGAGGGCTTCAAAGGGTTCTTTCAAGCGTTTTCTACACTGTAACAATAAAACATAATCCTAAAACAAATGAATAACAAAACACTTACCTAACATGACATTTTAAGAAACACTTAACCACACATACGGTAGCACTACCCTCAACTTTAAAACAATAACCATTTTCTTTGTCCTCTCTAGCTAGCTTTTGTCTGCCATATTGAATGCCTGCCTGCCTAGTTCCAGTGCCTACCTATTCTGCTTGCCTGAAGAGCGAACGTTTCTCATACTTTGTAAATAACATAAATATATATAATCATTGTTTCTAAATTACTGTTGTTTATAAATTAAATGCTCTTACAGTTTTACATGGATCTGGGAAAGTTTATATTTCAAACAGAACAGTGTGAGAACTGTCCGGATAAATTTGTAATTTGGTTTTATCGTAATTTAGTTACTGTCATTTTTAAACAATGTCTATGTCATTACAGTATTATTGCTCTAGTCAATCAAAATCCTGATTAGAGAAAACAAAAACAATGATAATGCCAAATTCTACAGTTAAAATTGCAGTGATTTCATAAAATTTTAAGAAATATGTTATTGTCCTCAGTACACATTATTAATTTCTCGAGAATAGATTTGATACGGTATAAGAAGTTGAACGAATTTGCAGCTTTTATTGATTTATTTGTTTCACAATCAACGGTGGCCCATTTTTTACAATTTTAACGATTTTGATTTTACAGTGGCTTACGAGACAGCATAGAGCAAAGGTTTGTTGTTAAAGAATCAAGATTCATGCCCCTTTCTTTTGCGAATGTTGGCGTCAATGCTTAGTGCCAGGCTAATAAAAATTTATCTCAGTCATAATGAAAGCTCAGTCAGTGAGTACAGAATATAACTAGAGAGGACACGGCCAATGCGCCATGTGCATTAGAGGTGAAGCAAGATCCACCAACTTGGTTCGGAAAACAGAGTTCCGACCCTACACTTGAGACCCTACAATGTTCTCCCCGTAAAAACGCCAACATTTAATAAATTTACGGTGGAGTTAAAATTTTCAAACTTAACACATTAACAGTCAGGGCCGGATTTCACAATAGGCCCGGGCCTATGGGTGGAAGCTCCCAGGGGACAACGGCTGAGAGAAAAAATTATTTTTAAATCTCGAAATGAAAATAAATAGCCATAACTTGCACATATTTTTTGAACTGATTTTAAAAATCAGGCTAATAAAGCATTATGATTTTGAAGTTCATTAGGGAAAAAATATACTATACATCAACTTCGTTCCAACATTGATCTCAAACACGAGAGAATTGCCTGTAGTGATGTTGTCGAGCGGTACGCATCGTATTGCCACTGCCAGCCCTATGGCCAACATATTCCTCGTAAAGAGGAGGGTGGCCGTCATAATGACGCCAAATAACTACAGATTGCTCCGTGACTCCTCGTGGCGCTGGCTGTCCTCATTCTTTCGATTCTTCCGATTCATTCTCTTCGTGCTAACATAATCTCGAATTCCTCCGCGGAACGGAACGTTTATCGTTCATCCATCAATATGAAATATCAATATTATAAATTACGTTTGTCTGGCTTTCCTTTCAATATTCCAATGTAGTTTAAAATCATTTTTTTCTTAAGAAAACAAACAAATCTTTGACTAATAATGGTTTTCTACCTAGCTAAGTTTTTTGAACCTTTGTGTTTCAAACCATTCCAGCTCAAGTCAAGCTTGCTTACATACGTGGTTTACGTTTTTTACATATTAGACCGTTGGAATAGTTTGAAATGTACCCCTTTTCTCGAATTTGGTATTCTAATCGAACGGAAAGTCTTTTTTTATACTAGTAAAATTTACTATTTGTACATACAAAATATCTAGTTTTACTTTAAAACACAGTTTTTCTTTGTTTTTGAAATTTGTTAATGAAGGAGTATCAGATGGGGAAGACAAAGGTTGTTGGAAATTTGCCATCATTACGTGAAAATTAACAATCACGACGTTTCGATTTGGTAGAACCCAAACCTTTTTCAAGTGCTAAAAACTAAATTACATCTGCACAAACATGTTATAAACCTACGTTCTTAGACTAATAAACTTATCTACATTAATAATTATCTACATTTTAACCTAGATCATAGGTTATAATGTAGATTTATCTAATAATTATCTACATTTTAACCTAGATCATAGGTTATGATGTAGATAATTATTAATGTAGATAAGTTTATTAGTCTAAGAACGTAGGTTTATAACATGTTTGAGTAGATGTAATTTAGTTTTTAGCACTTGAAAAGGTTTGGGTTCTACCAAATCGAAACGTCGTGATTGGTAATTTTCACGTAATGATGCCAATGTCCAACAGCCTTTGTCTTCCCCACGCAGTTTTTGTCTCGTCAGTACCACTGTTCGAAGTGTATGGGTGAGTGGGTGGGTCAATACCACTGTATGACGTGTATTGGTGGGCGAGTCGGTCAGTACAATTGAAAGTGTATGGGTGGGTCAATACTACCGTTTCGTATGGTTCTCCATTCTGTTAACACATATGTTAATATGATATGTTAGTAATAATCTATGTAACATTACGGTACTGGTCGTGCTTTTCCGTTACTAAGCATCAAACAGGTGCAACCTTTTTCTTGCCTGAGGTGAACTTTTACTTGTTTGGTTAAACAAAATATTGACTTGCGAAACGTATTATCTAAAGTATAAACTATCTTACGTTAAATTGAGTCTATATTTAAATGAATATCACGTTATTAAAATAGTTCATGTAAGCTATGTTTCTGAGATTAAACCTATTTTATATTGTATTACAGAGTTTTTTTTACTTATTTACCCAAAAGACTAAATTGAATAAAACCAAAATTAATAGCCAATCTTTTGTTAATACTGTTATATATTAATGCTGATTTAATCTTTACAATCAGCTGATTATTTTATAATAAGAACTTTATGTTATGACCAGAATGTTTTTGTTTGGAAAAATCAGTTTATAAAATGGGCTATTACAAATGAGTTGAACGTTTTTAGTTGTTTCATTTTAATCAAGTTATTTTAAATACATTAGCGGCATTTTGTTAAGCCCAGAACCAAGTAAATTCCTCAAAAAAGTTGCAATGGTAAAATTTCATCGTGGAGTGGTTTTTAAGCACTTAACATATAGGCCTGATATAATTTTGTAATAAAGGTTTTTAGGAAAGTAACTTTAACCAGACTAGGGGGCGGAAAAATTATTGGGCCTAGGGGCACCAAAATGCTAAATCCGGCCCTGTTAACAGTGCAACTCATCTGGACACTACCAAGTGAAAACCCACTTAAATAGGTAGGTGTTATACATCACTTACAAATAATAACTAAATACTAAAATAATTATGTAGTTATTCATTTTGACAAGAAAAAGTTAGTCGGCTGCTAACTTTTTTTGTTTGGTTAGAGAAGGTTGACCAGCGGCAAAGAAGTAGGGGGAGATATTGAATTTAACATAAACAAATATTTAAAATATATAAGAATGCAGGTTAATTTACCAGAACTGTGTACTTATTGCAGTAAAGCGTCAAAGTATTAACAGCCCCTGCTGCGCCGCAGGTCTAAGTAATCACGTATTGGTGGTGTACAGGGATCATTTAGTTATAACTAGGGGACACCCCTGCACGCTTCGCGTGCCAACCCCATCGCTCTCTGCGCTCGATACACCTCGGCCTTCGGCCTCGGCATGTGACTTTTGACTACAAATAATAATAGATTAACTACGTCATAAAAACATAAAACATGTCATAAAAAGTAAACTGCAAAACAAATAATTATTTATTTTTTATTTTCACGTTTCACCACATGTTTTAATTGCCGAGGAAAAAGGTTAACACCAAATACAGATCACCTGATCAAGTAAAAGTAGTGTGTGTTACACTCTCAAGGTGAAATGTAGAACTACAATTAATCAAAACATATACAGTACTGTTGTTGTGAGAATTTCAATCTGCTTATGGCATGTGAAACTACACTAAACCACACAGTCATATGTTTTTTGTAAACAATTCAGATTCTCCATTTGAATAACATGGGATCTTTAGGAGCCCGTGGGGCCGGCCCCTGTGGACGGATCTGCATCAAACTTCACAGAAACCATCTCGGGAGTATACAGGACAACGTCATAAAGTTTCATGGCGATCGGTTGGATGGTTTGGCAGCGCATAAACTTCAAACATATATATATATATATACAAACATCCTCTTTTATAAATATAGATAAACCTCTTTTCTTAGTTGTGCAATAAGGTTTTAATTATTCGATATTTTCTTCTTGAAGGATACGGAAAGCTCTTAAAGTACGTTTTTCGGTTATAAGAATAACACGAAGGGAAATTGAAATGAATCGTAAAGTAACAGCTGTTTAAATGTAAATAATGTTTTCCAAAAAGTTATAACAGCTGTTGGAATGTAAACAATGGTATTTGTATTATTGAGGAGGTTAAATATTTCATAATGTGAAGCCTAGGAAGGTTGTAAGCATTACTACTGTGGTTTTATTCACATTCGATTGTAGTATCCGCTCTACTTGACTTGAAGGTTTCAATGTTCTAGATGTTTTATGCAATTAGATTATGTATTATAATAAACTTATTATTATTAATAAAATACAACGAGCCTATATTATTTTACTACCATGTTTGCAAAGACAATTTATTTTCCAACATCCAGTTACACATCTTCAATTGAAATCAAAAACATAATATTCATACATTTTTGTATTATATCAATGTGTTTGAGTCATTTTACTAACTCATCGATCACTTGTCGTGTCAAGGGAAAACTGTCCACGAGACACATGAACATGACCATGGATTAGCCTGTGTACGTGAATGAGGCATTGGCACCTTCGAGGAAGCGACTCCTGGCGGCGGCGCGGCAGGTGAAGAGGGAAAAGGACTTCCAGTTCGTGTGGGTTCGCGGCGGAAAAATCTTCCTACGGAAAGAAGAAGGATCGAAAGTAATTCAGGTGACTTGCCAAGCTGATTTAGATAAATTGTAACTCTTCCAGGTCCATAAAGAAATCAGTAGCTTAAATTTTATTATTTCTTTAAAAAAAAAACTATCTTACTTTTTTATGTAAATCCACACAAATTATTGTCTTTCCCTCCTCTTAATAATTATATACCACAGAACCTCTCCAGATCAAGTAACAGGTTAATTATTATTTTTTTTAATTAATTTAAATGTATAGAAAACTTAAAATAAGATCCAATGAATGATGATACGCTTATAGTTATTCATCAGAATATAAGTAGTTTGAGACAAAACTTTGATATTTTCATTGCCGAATTAAATTGAAATTATACATTTCCAGACATAATAATTTTGAGTGAAATATGGATAGGTACAAGCATTGATTATATAAACCTACAATAGATAAACCATCTAATAGGAATATCTGTGCCAGTAATTTTGTTAGTTTGTGTGGCCCGCAACCACAGCTGGTTTAAACTGCATTACATTTACATGGGACTACACTAGCGCTCCACAATGGACCACAAAAACAGCTGATATTTTGAGACTCAAAATTTAACATTGGATGGGAAATCTATTTGTGTATAAAATCAATGGTACAAGTGAAATTGATTTTCATAAAATACCAAATTTTAATTTAATTACGGTACTAGGTGTAATGATAATTACAGGTCTGGAGGGGTAGCGGTGTATGTTAGTAATTTAATAAAAAATACTGAGTGTCTTGAATTCCAATTACAATCCACGGACGTATTATTAATATCCTTTGTTTTTTGTAACGAAATGTTCCATTTACTCGCTGTTTATAGGCTTTATTTTAATCCTGCTGATGTATTCATTAAAGGAATTAATACTCATTTGAATGTTTCAAATAGTATTTTTAAAAACATGTCAAACTGTTTAGTAATTGGAGATATTATAAGTCGCGCCATCCCAACTTGAGGCAGCCCCAACTGACCTGCAGGCTCATTAACCGCCCGCCGCCGCGACCCTTTTATAATCCTATTAGCGACGCTTCCATGATCGCCTTAGTTCAATATTAACGTAAATCAAATAATAATCTGATATACTAATTCAATAGTTTATATTGATAACATAGATTTATCAAACATATCTGTTTTTGTCCCATTTAAATCGGACCTTTTTTACGGTTTATAAATTGTAAAGTAAATACGAAGTGTAATAACCCTATATTATTAACTTCACGTTTTAAATATATAAAACTACACGTATTATGTTATTATAGATACTAGTAAATTTATTTTTAGAGCGGGCGAGTGAAACTACCCCTTGGGTAAAGCCATCGCGTCATGTCTTTACCAGGAACTGCCACCCCCACAGCGGATGCCAGGGTGAATCATAGTTCATGGCGATGGTCATTTCTGTCTCTACATCACATCAGCGATGTCGTCTTCAAAGAAACCTGATAGGACTATATTGGCTGAGAAGTATATTACGATTCACACCCATGGGAAATCGTTAACAAGTGGACAACGTACTGTGATTTTAACTGTTTTTGGTAATCTGCTTATTGAAAACCCAAACAGTACTCTACGTGAATTATACGAACGTACGGCTACGTTAACGAGCACAAGCAGAGCAATGGTGGAGCGTATTAAGAAGACTGTCGACCAGGGCCGGATTTAAGCACAGGCGACATAGGCGCGCGCCTAGGGGCCCGCGCCACAAAGGGGCCCGCACCACAACTTTACTCTTAAACAACTTTCATTACAAAAATTATATTACTGGTCATGTTCTATTATCTATATACAAAAGACATGGCCTTGGTTGTAAATGTACAGAACAAGTGAATGTGTAAGTGCACTGATGGTGACATTTTGAGAAAAGCGGTTGGAGTTAATTTGAACACAGAGAAAGTAGTATTTTTCTGCGGTTTAAAGCATCTCACGCCGATATGAACAGTGGGCAGCGACCGTTTGCCGCGCCCACGTATGGCGAGTTGGCGAACTAGGTTTCGTGTTGGTACTTGTCTGTGACTTCCCCTCCCACCACTAATATCTTGTCATCTGTCTTAACAAGACACATAGCGTTAGCAGCGTAGTGCTACATTACTACTCCTCACACTAATGGAAAACTGGTCAGTCATCCTAAGGAGATCTCCAACCTTTTCAATGATTTCTTCATAAGTATAGGACTATCACAGTGTTCCAACTTGAACGGCAAGAGTGCAAGTTCCCCTTCTAATGAATACTCTTCTTCGAATTCCTTCTTCTCAAGACCTGTAAGCGTAGTAGAAGTTATTGATTTGATAAATTCATTACAGCCTAAAACGGCATCTGGAACTGATAATGTATCGTCTAAGCTCCTGAAATCCTGCTCAAACTTTCTAGCAAATCCTCTAGTAAACATTATCAACAGCTCATTTGAAACTGGAATATTTCCCGACTTTCTGAAGCTTTCAGTTGTGAGTCCAGTTTTTAAGAAAGGAAAAAAGGAAATGCTTGACAACTATAGACCCATTGCAATAACATCTTCATTCTCTAAGATTTTTGAGAAAGCAGTTTTAAATAGATTGATTTCTTTCATGGATAGATATAGTATTTTATTTTCTGGTCAATTCGGCTTTTTAAAGGGCAAGTCTACTGTAGATGCCATGTTTTCTCTTATTAACATAGTTGTAAAAGAGCTGGATCAAAGAAAATCTGTTGTGGGTGTCTTTTTCGATCTCAGAAAAGCCTTCGACATGGTAAATCATGGTCTGCTGCTTGAAAAACTTGAAAGCATTGGGATTCGGGGCACTGCTCTAAAGTGGTTCTCCTCCTTCCTTATCGGTCGCAGGCAAATAGTAAAGATACCCTCAATAGATCAAGACTGTATGACATTTTCATACTCAGATGAGAAGCTTGTCATCTCTGGAGTCCCTCAGGGTTCCATCCTGGGCCCGTTGCTGTTTATTTTATATATAAATGACTTAAAATCAAGCGTCCTTGAGGGGAACCTGTGTCTCTTTGCCGATGACACATCACTGGCCATATCTCGTCAGACACGACAAGACTTGGAAATCGCCTCCTATACTGAATCAAACAACATTGTACAATGGTTCCAAGAAAATTTCTTGTGTGTCAATTCAAATAAGACTAAACTACTTGATTTTTCCATTGGCCATAAAGAGACATTTCCCCTAAACTTTTCCATAGGAGAAAGTATCGTTACTGCGGAAGATGGTGTAAAATTCCTGGGGCTCCACCTTGACGCCAATTTGAAATTTCACTCTCACATCGAACATGTCGCGAGCCGTTTGTCGTCAGGAGTTTTTATATTAAGATGTCTCTCCACCTATTCCAGCATTGAAATTCTTCTTTCAGCATATTATGCCCTTATATATCCTTTTCTCTCATATGCAGTTGCCATTTGGGGATCTGAGAGCTCTTATACAAAGACTCTTTTCATTCTTTAAAAAAGAGCTGTGAGGATAATTGCAGGAATTGGCCAAACAGAATCATGTGCCCCCTACTTCAAAGATTTCAATTTGCTCACTTTTCCATCGATTTATATTTTGGAGTCACTTATTTTTATGAAAAGGAACCAGCACATTTTCTCTGAATTTCTACCATCTTTATATAGTAAAACCAGGAACAAGTACAACTATAACATACCACCACACAGATCACACTTTTTCAAAAACCACACATTTTATAACTGTATAAAAATTTTCAATAACCTTCCAATCAATCTAAAACAAGAATGTAATTTTGTTACCTTTAAAAGAAATGTGAAAAGTTTCCTCCTTAAAAATAGCTTTTATAGTGTTAAGGATTATTTTGATAAGAAATGTGTTTATAGCTTTTAAATAGATTCTTGTAAAGACGATTGCTAATGCAAGTTACTTTGTTTGATGGCAATAAAGATATTTGTATTTGTATAATGATTACTTGTGTTAAGTTGGTGCAAACTAGTTATTAAGTCTGTTTCTGTGATTGTCAAATGTGTGCTCAGTGAGTTTGTCCAGAGAAGGCTATAGCGGGATTATTTAAATAAATAACATTACAAAGGTAAGTCATATTTTATAATATGTATAGCTCAGTTTAGAATTTGTTATAAATTCAACAACTTCATGTATACGTTTATTTTCCAATAATGTCAAAACAAATTTAAACAAGTTAATTGGGGTTTCAAAAAAATTTAAAATTATATCTTCATTAATCGCGGATTGGCCTACGGCCCACTCTGCACACTGCACCAATAGAATTATTAATAGAATATTTGATTATCTTCTCCGTGGGCCTACCATTAATTGTTAATTAATATATTTTACTTATATTAAAGGTGACTAGACGTCCCGTTTTAGAGGGTCTCGACCAAATTCTTGGGACGCCAACTTGTCCCGTTTTCGCGGCAGTATTTTAAGCCTAGTTGGTGTTTTGTATTTATTTACAGTATTAAACACATGCAGATTTATTTTCAACTTTAAAACTCACAAAATATTATCCTAAAAAAACTCATTATATTTACATACCTTTTTAACTGAATGCTTCTCATTTACGAGATACATGCGAATGCAAGTATTTTTTCTTTTCAGCAAGATTCTACTATGGACCGTCATAAAACACAAAATAATCGCCATAAAACGAAAGAGGTTTTCAAAAGCGGCAGTGCAAAACGGAAGATTGCTAAAGAAAAGGAGAAAAAGAATGCAGAGGTCCTAGTCAAATCACGTCGCATGACTGATTTTATAAAAAATGTCCATGCAACACCATCAACGTCTGTTTCTGAAGCAGCAAAAAACAACGACATCGTGATTGACGACGTAGATGTGCCAATTACCAATGGGAATACCCGACAGCTCGGAAATCAAACGGATGCCGAAAAAGAAGCAGAGGTGGGTTATTTAACATGTTTTTGTACTTTGGAATTGTAGAAGCAATATTTTTCTAAGTGGTGGCAGAGCAAGGATCTAGTAATCAAGTGCGGCCACAGCTGAAATCTGCGTCGAAGTACTACAGCCACCCCCTCCCTTGAATAGAATTAAATAAATAAACTTGGAGGGAAGATTTCAACAGATATTTTTGTGTTCATTGTCAGTAGAAATAGTCGAACTGTTGGCTACAAACCACGAATGAATTCTCCGCGTAAAATTTTGAGTTGCACTATTACCAATTAATTAGTACATTCTTTCACACGGCGGCATATCACGGCTACATTTTTGAACTTTAAAAAATAAATTGGGTGTCATATTAAACATTTTAACTGATTTCTTATTAACGAAATTATTAGGTGTTTTCGCTGGGAAACTTTGACAATTGACCACATGTTTGATTAATTAATAAATCCAAAAAAAATTTAAATCCAAGTTAGTAGTAAATTTATTTATTTTGCCATTGGTAAAAAAAGATTTGTTGCCTACATTTAAAAATAAGCTCAGTATCAACCGCACGGAGGGGTTTGTTTTGCACATTTAGTGTGGATTTAATATCCTTTTAAATAGCTAACACGTTTTACAACCCTCAAATTAAGTTTGAAATCCAGCCTTAAATATTTGCAAACTGTCAGTTTGGAAGTTGTTTGAAAATCTCATACATTTTTGTCATATGATTTTTTTAAAATGATTTTGATAGGTTTTGGATACCGAGGATTACACATCAATACAGTCAGAAGCTCAGTACTTTTAACATATTATGTTAAATTTTATGCAGTAGTGTTTTTTATTTTATTTTATTTTTTTTGTAAATTATATGGAACATTTATTTGAATATTTTAGTAATTTTGTAATAGACTACATTTTTTCTTTTCTTTTTTTTGACAATAGTCTGACTGTAATTGGTTACTTCCAGGTTCCAAAAACGCCTGAGGAGGTGCCCAGAGCCCTCGTAGATTCTGCTCAATTTGATCCTGCGCCTGCTCCGAAAATAAGTTGTTTGTCAAACACTGACATTGGACAGTGGCCGGAAGCGCTTACACAAAGTGACATCGACCGTTGTGTTACAATGGGCACCGGATTGCTTCAAAATTGTGACGAGGATCTATTTGAACGCAAGTCTGTCAAACAGTCCGATATGGGCAAGGGATGCGAGAAGGGTTTTGTAAGGAAATGTCACAAAAATATGTTTATACGAAAAACCCGAAATGGTGAAACCATTAAACGCTCTTGGCTACGCTTTTCTCCCAGCGATGGCCACGTTTACTGTTATGTCTGTAAACTGTTCTCCCCGGTACGCTCTTTATTAACTCATGGTGGATATAGTGATTGGAAAAATGCTTCAGCACGCCTAATTGAGCATGAAACATCTAAACTTCATTTAAATGCTGTTATTGATTATGCAGGACGTACCAAAAGACTAGGTCAAATAGATAAAGAGCTTACCCATCAAGCGGAAAAAGTAGAAAAGTACTGGCGGGAGGTCCTAAAGAGATTGATAAGTGTTATAGTGTTTTTAAGTGAAAGAGGTTTGGCGTTTCGAGGAGAGAATGAAACCCTTGGATCACCACGAAATGGCAACTACCTGGGGATTTTAGAGCTCCTAGCACAACATGATGAATTTTTAAGAGGCCACCTTGAAACTCATGGAAACCGCGGAAGTGGTCACACCAACTACTTATCTTCTACAATATGTGAGGAAGTTGTAAATATAATAGGGAAACAAGTGTCCGATGAGATCTTATTTCGAATCAAAAAGTGTAAATATTTTTCAATATCTCTAGATTCAACGCCCGATGAAGGTCATGTTGACCAACTCAGCTTGGTTTTTAGGTACTTGGAAGATTTCACACCTGTTGAAAGATTTTTGACATTTATGCCTAATCAAGGACACAAAGCAAACGACATGTTTAATGGACTATGTACCTTTTTGAAAGAAAATGATCTGGACATAAAAAACTGTCGTGGTCAGTCTTATGACAATGCCTCTGCCATGAGTGGAAAGTATAACGGGTTGCAAGCACTCGTTTTAGAAGAAAACAGTTTGGCAGTATGGATACCTTGTGCTGGACATTCATTGAATTTGGTATTACAAGCTGCAGCTGGTTATTGTCCTAATGCTGTAAGCTTTTTCAATTTTTTGGAAGAGATATTTGTATATTTCACTGCCTCAACCAACAGATACAAGATTCTAACTGAATGCTTGAAACGAGCAGAAACTGAAAAAAATGTTCTTGTGCCAAAAAGGACAACAACAACACGATGGTCATGCCGAGCCGATGCCACCAAAGCTCTTTTGCGTGGATATCAAGAAATAAAGCAGGCACTGGTGAAAATTTCAGAAGACACAGAGGATTCTGGAATATCAAGGGTGGCTGCTTTGGGTTTGCTTCGAAAAATGAACAAGTTGGAGACAGGTTTGTATGCCATTTTCTGGGACGATGTTTTGGGCCAAGTTAACAAAACTAGTGAATCTCTACAAAACCCTAGAATTGACGTGAATACAGCTGCATCAATGTTGAAATCTTTGAGAAGATTGATTCGATCCAAACGGGAATGTTTCAAGGAGTATGAACAGAAAGCCATAAAATTAACTGATTGTCTAGAGTATGAAGTTGAGTCTAAACGTAAAAGGAAACCCAATGTACGTTTAGCTCCTCTTGACTGTGTACAAGCTCCGGGGGTTGACCTAGCTCCATCTGATACATTCCGGACCCAAAGCTTCATTACCGTCATAGACGAACTTGAGGGTGCGTTGACAAAGAGGCTTCAAGCATACGAACTTATCGACGCGAGGTTTGGATTCCTTAACAGATTGGATACGCTATCTAACGATGAGATGTTATTATCAAGCAAATTGTTAGTAGAATGCTACAACGAAGATCTAGAAGAAGAATTGGGAAACGAAGTGTTACAATTCAAGAATTTTTCCACCCAGTTTCAAAATGAATATGAAAAATGTGAAAAGCCCATTAGTAAAGAAAGGTGGATGTATCGGCTTATTTTAGAAAATAATGTAAAAGATTGCTTTCCTAATGTAGAAGTGGCATTAAGAATGTATCTGTCATTGATGGTGACTAATTGCTCTGCCGAAAGATCGTTCTCTAAGCTAAAGCTGATCAAAAACAGACTCCGAACCTCAATGTCAGAAGACAGGCTAAACGTTTTGGCTTTGCTTAGCTGACATGACATTCTGAGACAAGTCAAATATGAGAACGTCATTAATGTCTTCATTGCGGAGAAGCTTAGACGGAAACCAATCAGCAAGAGTGACTGAAATGAACATTATTTACTTTACATTTTATTTATGACTTAATATCTATTCATATAAGTACTTAATATTGATTGTAATTTTCTTGTTGCCGTACTAATGTACATTAAATTATTCAAAAGTTGAATTTATTTCTACTTCTATCTATATCTATTCCTGTCTTTTTTTTTAATAACCTTAGGTAAAACAGTATTAAAGTTTTCTAATATCTTGAATTATCTCATGCATTTGGGTTCAAACATTGTATAATAAATGATGAAGCATTAATTTTCAGACCAGACAATACAGGATATATAACGCAAATGTATCTATAAAGTGACTGTTTGCACGCAGTTTTTCAAATTTTCCCAGAGGGAGGGACCTCGGATCCCCTTTATATGAGGAGTATCCCCCAAACCGTGACCACAGGGCCCGCACCACAGGTGGAGCCTAGGGGTCTGAATTGTCAAAATCCGGCGCTGCTGTCGACGATGGGAAAGTGCTCACCACGCCGGGGAAAAAGCGACCAAGAGGAGTAGGACTTCAAACAAGAATGAAGAAATGCGATGACTTCACAAAAATAGCAATTCGTCGGATTGTCCATAATATGTACCGGGAAAACAAACCTCCAACAGTAGCAGCAGTGACGGAGAAAATCAACGAAGACAGTAATTTGCCGACTATGTGTACCAGAACTGTACACCGATATTTGAAAGATCTAGGATTTACTTATGGACGTCGTGTGCGGAAATCTATTATTCTTGAAAGACCTGATTTGATTGTTTGGAGAAGAAAATATTTGAGAAGTATACGGCAGTTTCGAAGAGAAAAAAGACCCATATTCTACACGGACGAAACGTTTTTAAATGCTGGTCACACGGTGAACTTTGCTTGGCAACCGTCATCTGTAAAATCGGCAAGGCAAGCTTTCATAGAAGGCGAAACGACAGGATTGAAAAATATTCCAGGGAGAGGAGGCCGCCTAATAGTTGCACATATCGGAAATGAAAATGGATTTTTGAAAAACCCAGAAAATGAAAACGAAGATGCCCGTTTGATTTTCACAGCAGATAAGAAGAAGAAAAGCAAAGTTGGGGAAACTGATTATCACACAGAAATGACTGGACCTTGTTTTGAAGAGTGGTTTAAAAAAGTATTACCAATGCTCCCACCGAACAGCGTGATTGTGATGGACAACGCTTCATACCATTCCAGACTTGTGGAGAAATTTCCAAATATGAAGTGGAAGAAAGTTGACATTCAGGAGTACCTTACATCCAAAAAAGTGCAATGGACGACGTCAGACGTCAAAGCAGAATTAATAAGTAAAGCGGAGCCATTCAAAGAATCTTCAAGAAAGTACATCGTAGATCAGATGGCTGCGGAATTAGGTCACACTGTTTTGAGACTGCCCCCTTATCACTGCGACCTGAACCCCATTGAACTTGCTTGGGGGTACATAAAAAATAGTGTTGCTCGGCACAATGTATCGTACAAACTTGGAGATGTCGAGAAATTATTGAACAACAATATTGGACAAACATCGGCTGAACTATGGCAAGGATTCGTCGAACACGCAAAAAAAATTGAAGATGATATGTGGAAAATCGATGATATTGCCGATTTCTTCTTGGAGGAACAAAACCAAGTTATTGTTACAGAAGGCAGTGAAAGCGAGTCAGACTTTTCTTTTTTCAATGACAGTGACGCAGTGTTGGCTGAAGAACTCCCTCCTGACTCTTTGACTGGTTGAGTCTCTCTTAGGCTTACATTCTGTAAATATTCATGTAAATATAACTAATAGAAAAATCACAAAAAATTAAAAACACAAAAAAATATATAAATAAAATCTACAAAAAAACTTTTAATGCGGCCTTTGGCAGTCTCAAGCCTGCAAAACGAGCTTTGCTCCGAAACGCAGAGAGGAAGTTTTTAATCTTACCTCTACACGTAGTCTCATTATCAGTCTATATTATGCATCTAAATCATAGAATACGTTTCATTCTGTTATAGTTCCAAATTTTTACAGGGGAAACTACACCATCGTACACATTGCATTTTGTACATAGGCTAGTTTATAAACCGTAAAAAAGGCCCAATTTAAATGGGACAAAAACAAAAATGTTTGTTAAATCAGTGTTATTAATATAAACTGGTGAATTAGTATATTAGATTATTATTTGATTTAGGTTAATATTGAACTAAGGCGTTCATGAAAGCGCCAGGAACTATGATTCACCCTGGCATCCGCTGTGGGGGTGGCAGTTCCTGGTAAAGACATGACGCGATGGCTTTACCCAAGGGGTAGTTTCACTCGCCCGCTCTAAAAATAAATTTACTAGTATCTATAGTAACATAATACGTGTAGTTTTATATATTTAAAACGTGAAGTTAATAATATAGGGTTATTACACTTGGTATTTACTTTACAATTAATAAACCGTAAAAAAGGTCCGATTTAAATGGGACAAAAACAGATATGTTTGATAAATCTATGTTATCAATATAAACTATTGAATTAGTATATCAGATTATTATTTGATTTACGTTAATATTGAACTAAGGCGATCATGGAAGCGTCGCTAATAGGATTATAAAAGGGTCGCGGCGGCGGGCGGTTAATGAGCCTGCAGGTCAGTTGGGGCTGCCTCAAGTTAGGATGGCGCGACTTATAATATAAACCTTTTAGATTGTAGCAATGCATCGGCAGATTATTATAAAACTCAGATGGCTAGAAACGGCTTTGAAAGTTTAATACAAGAACCAACTCGAATCACAGAACAATCTGAAACTTGCATCGATCATGTTTATGCGAGAGTTTGTAACAAGAATAAGATTGTAGTAGAAGCTTGTGTGATACATGCGGGAATCACTGACCATTCAATGCAAAAGATCAGAGTTCAGGTGTTTGGTGGAGCGGGTGGGGGAGGCGAGCCCGTGCCGCTTTCAGATGACCCCTCCCCCCGCTACCGAACTGATTATAACAAACTCGATCAGCTGTTAGATCAAGCAGACTGGTCTGTTGTTTACAATAACACTAATGCATCACTAGCGTTTGATAGGTTCTTAAAAGTATTAAACAATTTATTATTGAATAGTAAAGTAGAGTTAAGGAAAGGTAAAAGTAATAAATTTGTAAAACCATGGATCAATGATTAAATTTGTTTAAAAATTAAAAAGAGAAACCAAATTTTTAAATCAGTAAAAAAACATCCTCAGAATGAAAAATTGAAGCAGTATTACTTGAAATTTAGAAATAAATTACAAAAAGAAATAAAGGAACAAAAAATGAATTTTATAAAAGAAAATTTGAGAATTGCAGTGGAAATTCTAAAGCTACTTGGAGAATATTAAATGAAGTAACTGGTCAAACCAGACAGGTTAATCAATCAATTACATTAGAAATTAATGACACGCATATTGTTGACACCTTATCAGTAGCAAACTATTTGAATAACTACTTTTTAGATATTGTAAGAAATTTAGATTTAAATACGTCTCAACCCTTAAATTTATCGTCAATGGTTTATAAACACTATTTTCCAAAAAAATATGAGGCAAATTCAATTTTTATCGAACCGGTTCTTCCTTATGAACTGATAAGTATAATAAAGTCATTAAAAAACAACACCTCACCAGGTCTGGATGGAATCAATTCTTTTGTAGTAAAATAAATTGCTCCAAAGATTATTGATGTTTTGTTATTTATAGTAAATTTAAGTTTTACAAGTGGGGTGTTTCCAAAGCAGTTAAAAAATGCAGTAATAATACCAATATTTAAAAGTGGATCCAGGTTGAAAAGTAATAATTACCGTCCAATATCTTTACTTTCATGCTTCTCAAAAATTTTTGAAAAATTGATGAAACAAAAATTATTGAAATTTTTAGAAAAAATAAATTTTTTTAGTAATAAACAATTTGGTTTTAGATCTGGGATGAATACAGAGAATGCTCTTTTAAATTTTATGACAGAAGTTAACGATGGTTTGAACGAAGGCAAATGTGTGAGCGGTCTTTTCTTGGACATAAAAAAAGCCTTTGACACAGTTGACCACAGCATACTATTAGACAAATTAAACCAATGTGGAATACGTGGTGTAGCACATAGGTGGTTTCAAAGTTATTTAGAAGAAAGGACACAATGTGTCAAAATAGGCTCTGTTTTAAGTGACAAAGGCACAATAAAACAAGGTGTACCCCAAGGGTCAGTGCTAGGCTCAATACTATTCATCATTTATATAAATGATTTTTGTAATGGAAGGTTTCATGGACAAGTAACTTCTTTTTCAGACGACACCGATCTCTGTTATTCGCACTCAAATTGGAATAATATACAATCAAACATTCAAAATGATTTAGAAGCAATACAATGGTGGTTTTCCACCAATCATATGCTGTTAAATGCAGAGAAAACTAAATATATCAATTTTAGTCTCAGGAAGGATGTTCACTTTGACAAACAAATTTATTATAAATGTTCTGAATGTCTTGGAGCCCAAACCACATGTTTGACAAATAAGTGTGCTGTCGTGAACAGAACCACAAATATTAAGTATTTAGGAATTCATCTTGATAGTGAGGTTAGTTGGAAAATCCACATAATTAATTTGAAAAACAAAATTAACAATGTTCTACGGTACTTTTATTTCCTTAGAAATTTATGTAATATAAGAGTCTTGTGCAGGTTATATTTTTCATTGATACAAAGCAGAATAGAATACGGAATAACTTTTTGGGGTAGTACTTATGACACCAACTTAAACATAATATATTATCAACAGAAACATGCAATTAGATTAATTTTAAAGAAAAGTAAATTTGCTCGTTCCTGTCCTCTTTTTGTAGAATTGAAAATTCTGCCTGTAAAATATATTTTTGTGTACAAAGTTTTAAAAATTTTTTATTGTAAAAGTGGCAAGATACCACAAAATTCAGTAGAGTATAAGCAAAAATTAAGAACAAAAAATCAATTTCCAGTACCAAAACCTAATAACACCTTTTATACTAAAACCATAAATTTCATAGCACCTAGAATATTTAATAAATTACCTAATAAATTTAAGCAATTACACAACTTAAGAATATTTTTGAAAAAGCTAAAAGATTGGCTGTTTACATTAGAGGACCCAAATTTTCTAATTGACATTCCAACGTAGTGCACATGTGTTTCCTTCTTTTTGTTCTTCTTTTGTTTTTGTTTTTCTTATTAAGCTCTTTTCTTTAATGAGCCATCAATTGTTATTTTACTTAGTTTATTCGTTATTATAAATTCATTGTTCTGTAGACTAATGTTTACAGTGGAAGCACCAATTTTAGTCAACAATCGTTCTAATTCAATAATTTATAATATGAACTAAAAATCTATTAATGTGGCCGAAAAAATTTAAAGTTAGTAGTAATTTACATTCACTATCTGAACGCTTCTTAAAAAGACATTTATTTTAAGAATTAGGAACCTCCAGATGGGCAAAAAATGCCTTGGAGGCCCTAAATTTTCTCCTTTTGCTTATACAAAACACACACTTTAAAATGCAATGTAGCCTTTAATTCTAATAATCTTGGATACACCATCATTCGTTTGTTTTGATATGGCTGATCAAGGTAGAATCTTGTATATATATTTGTTTATATTATGTTGATATAGTTTTTCTAAAATATGTACTAGTTTTGTTTTTCTTTTATATATTTAGTGTTACGTTGACATCAGTCTTGGCAAGTACAGTGTTCGAACTTGGACAGTTCTTTTTTTTTAGTTATTTTTGTATACCTGGTGAATTTTGTTTAATAATGAATGTTATTTTGTAGCAAACTGAGAAAATAAATGAATTTATAATTATTATTTATTTATTACTTGTTCTAATAACGAATGCAGCTGTCCAAATTTATCTTCTGCAAAAATGTGACAATTTTTGTGGGTCTGCGCTCCGTAATATTAATTAATTAGTAATAAACCAATAACTCGAAATCTTGGATGTCATGCTTTTAAATTTAGAAATCTTTTTCTATGCCTAGACATAAAAAACACAAAAATAATTAATAAATGAACATTTTATCATTTGTAATTGGGTTGTTCTTATCCATGGAAAGATATCACCACGCTATTCATTCTTTTACTACAGCCATAAGCCGAGCCATGGCGTATTAAAAAAACAAATAAATTATTTACAAGACTTTGATATTTAAGACTAAATTAAAAAAACATAAAGAAGTCCTAATCCTCTAGAAATGCTTTAAAATTTCCTTAAAAAGTCGTAAGGAGGAGCTACTAAACAAGCCTCGTGAGTACAGTATGTTCTCACGTAGTGGCCCGTCTGCACGGGACCACCGTGGCGCAGTGGGAAGCGCTTGCACAGAACGCTCTCCACTATCTGCAACACCGATAACACGCCGCCATGTTGGTCGGAGATCCTACCTCAAACGTGGTAACCTTTTGATCTATTTATATTCTGTACTCACTGGGAAAGCTCTTTTAGATAGCTGAAAGATGGTCTGTCACTCACAGGGGTCTGTACTCGTTCCATTATTTTTTCAATGTGTATACCGCTGATATCCCAATAATAAAGTCTATAAAATTTATTTATGCTATACATGTGATCATGCTATATAGCCTATCAACGCAAGGACTTCATAGTTACTAAAGAAACACTCAAAAGTGACCTTGAGGCTCTTGTATTTTAGTATTTTAGAACCTGGACGCTAAATCTTAACAACCTATCAAAACCCGAAGTGAGCTGCTTCCACCTAAGTAACCAATTAGCTAATCGAAAAATGAACTTATTCTAAGAGGTGTAAGAATGGTGTGTTTAATGGTCAAGAACACGTGACGTGTTTATGAGATACAATCCGGCTTTTTTACAAACTATCCCAGAGTACTCCAAAGCTAATATTAAAAAAACTAAATAAAGGTTGACTTTGCCAGTGACTATACACACCACTAGCCGGCTTTTGAGCGAACTAGATTGTAATCTAGCCAAGTGTACTCACTGTTGCTCGTAAGTTGTGCAGAAGCGATGAGTAGGATGGGTCTTTTAAGATGTTGGAGGAATTGGCTCTATCGGGAGCTTTAGTATTAAAAGTGATTAAAATCGAGTTGATTAGGCAACAAAACGAGAAATGGAAAAAGAAGAAAGTGCTAGGTGAAATCGCGGATAGGAAGATGTTTAGTGAATATGGCGCATCACATACTTTACTGAAAGTGCTTAAAAATTTTACCTGAAAACCATCATTGACTGGACTAATATTGCTGTAGAAAAAGTTGTTACAAACTATATTTCATTTTTAGGTACCCCCAACTGTTGAAGTGTAGGAAAAAATTGAAAAGGTATTCGTTCAACGTTAGAATTTACCTTGATGCTGTGTGGTGATAGATGCTAAACACGTTGTCATTAAAAGACCTCCTTGCTCAGGTTCAGCATAATATAACTATAAGAATACCTACAGCATCATATTATTTGCTTTGGTGGATGCCGATTAGTGGTTCACTTACGTTTAGTGTTGATGAAGGAGGAAATGGAAGAACAAATGGCAGTGCCGTGTTCAGAGGTATTACTCTGAACATTGCAATGGAAAATTAAACAATTGGGTCTCCTGAAAACTCCGTTATTATCAGAGACGACTTTCCCTCTAAAACCCAATCTTTTGAAGCCTTTCAATAAACATGGACTAAGCTTCAATAATAAAATGAATATGAAGAGAAAATATTCAAAAAATCGCACATCACATGCTAGGAGAGTTTTAGAGAATACTTCTGACGTACTTGCCTGGTGTTTTCGAGTGTTCTCAGGAGCAATTAAGCTGAAACCCGACACCATCAATAGAGTTGTTTTGGCTGCTTGCAGATTGCATAACTTGTTGCGAAAAAATTCCCCAGGCCACACACTACATGAAAGCACCGGACAGAGAAGATTTGAAACCAAGAGATGTAACACCTAGTAAGTGGAGGCTACATGCCAACACCCTACAACCAGTGACCTCACTGTGCAGCAACAATTCAAGCAGAACTGCTATACAGATAAGACAACAGTTCATGAAATATTTCACGGAAGTTAATCCTCTACACTAATGGGAGAAACTCGGAATAAAAGCCGTAAATAGAGTACTTAAAAGGGTGAAGTTTGGTAAAAATTAAAAAACAATGTTTGTAATCAATTTAAAAAAAAAACATGTAAATAAATGCCTAACCAAATTTTAATTACCGCTTCTTGTTACCAAAACCTCACTCAGAAAGCTTGCATTGTTGAACCAGCTAGTTTTGGTACATAAACTCATCCACTCTTTTTACTTTTCTCAATTTTACTTAATTCCGTTCCGTAGACATCTTTAAGAGACTTAATGTTACTTAAGCTGCTTCTTATTCATTTGCATAAGAACATATTGAAGCTTTTATGGGAAACCCTTGATAGGAATAAACCGCCCTTAGCAAGAGAGGGATGCAAGTAACACATGTAGAAGTAAGATTTCCAACTAAAGTTCTCTACATTTTACCAGGTTTGATCACTGAGCGTGTCACTGGTTTTACCAGCAACAATGAATGTGGTAAATTGCTTCTGCACAACGGACTTTTTGATATAAAAAATTAAATAATGCTTCAACAAATATTACTGTTTTATTTCAAAAAATAATTTTTTCTGTCTATACATTTTTATGTATATTTCTTGAAAATATATGTAATGTAATATTTTTTAGGAGAGCATAAGAGGTTAGTTCATGAAAAACTCAGAAAAAATCTTAAATTTTAACCTTTAACCCTTAACTAGTGACCCCCTGAAAAATGTATGCAAGTTGTGACACTGGAAACCCATTTAAAAATATTTAAAAAAGGTTTCTAGTTAAAATTATACCATAATAATATTTTTGTGCACATTTTAGGGATCATAAAAGACAACTACAATGTTTTTTACAAACACGTTAGTTTATTTACCTACATACATAAAAACATCTTTTACAGTTCAAATTTTTTTTATAGAAAATGTAAATCATGTATTTAAAAGATTACAGTTTGTTAATGTAGATTAATAAATGAAGCTAAAAGCATATTTTAATTTAATGAAGGTATACAAAAAACAAGTTAAAAATCATTTTCATAAAAACATGTGAACTGTAAAATTTTTTCTTCGCCTACATATTAAGTTATACAGTTCTTACAAATTTTCCTTTCACATTCATTGCATATCTGTTTATGGCATTTTTTCTGTCCTTTTTTGAAGGGAAAGTGTAACACCTCTTCCTTTTACTTCTTTCCACAGGATTTTAAGGGGCTGGTTGTGGATCATTCGGCATTTATACCCATTTTCAGTTCTTCTTGTAGCGGCCTTGTTGGCCAACCGTTCTTGCAACTTCCAAACCACAGACATATTCATTTAGCAGTCACTCTGTAGTTGATTCAAAGTATAAGTCATTGACATTCATTTTAAAGATTAAATAATAGTGCAAACTATACAAATTACTACAATAAATTCAAACCACAGAACTAAGAAAAAGTAACACTAGTCGTGATCCCTGGGTCCCGGGAACCCAATGAAGCAATAACTCTGAAAATACAACTGATGTGAATCTACACCGTGGTCAAGGCCACACTGAAACGAATTTGTGTGGCAGGGGCAAGCACTGCAGACACATAGTTGGGTCAAACTAAAACATAAACACTACGGTTCCTAGTTAAGGGTATTTAAATTCTTATACTATTTATGATTGTTACATATGAACATAGAAAGAAATAAGATGGGGTGGTGTTCGTTTTCCACGTTTTTCAAGGATTTACGATCTAGATCTTGTGTAGATTAAAAACTATAAATTGTAGCTGAATATTTATCTTTTTTTTAAGTGTTTCTAAAGAGATGCTCTGTGTTCTGTAGGATGGGTTTGATTTTATCAGAATAAATAATAGTCTTATATTTTTTTTAAGTATGAAAGCTTTATGTAAAAAAATGATATTAAATTACTTTTTAAAATATATGTTGTATATTTTTTTCTAAATACATCCTACAGCTCATAGATAGGAAGAAACTGAGCAAAACAAAAGAAAAGTCATCACTCTATCTCTTAAAGAAGCTGAGTTATGTAATTTCGAAGGTGAAAGATTATATCTTTCGAGAATCGACAAAAACCAAAAATGACTACAGACACAATCAGCTGTTTGAAGGTTAGATTACAAACAGCTGTCCCCACCTTTCCAAATAAAAAGCCAGTAACTAAACTTTGCTGATATAATGGTTTGTAACAATATTTAAAATTAATAAAATTTAGTTTGATAAAGTGCTAACAAGTATACTGCTAAATTGACTTCCGAATCAGAAAAATATGTCCTGAATTATGAATTTAAAATACAAATTTTATGAAATCTTTTTTTATCTAAACTGAGCGATCCTAAACATATAAACAAGTCAAAGTTTGTTTACAATTTTTAATTCAGAATAGATTTTTGAAGTTATACTTCTTTGCGCCCGTTAGACACTTTGGGATGGGATGTTGGTCGAGAAACCGCGTCACGTTGAAAAGTAAGAACAAATTTTTAAGAACTATCGATTAATCGATTGTTAATTGAAGAAATTTAATCGAAGAAATTACTGATAATGATAATATAGGTGTATAATATAATAATGAAGTCACGTATAATATATTGAATAATATTGAAAAATGTCTTATATTTCATTTATATATCCTGTTTGTTTGTGTGCGTGAGTGGGTGTATGAGAATGGCCAAAGAAGTATAACTTCCACCGTGTGGTCTGACGCACACCCAATTTGTTTTTTCTAATGCAAGATGTTTGAGAGATTTAAGTTCAGTATTTAGTTTATAATTAACAACTTAATTAGGATGACATTTAAAATTTAGGAAAAATAAATTACACTTAAAATTAATAACCTTAAAATATATTTTAATTGAAAAAATACAAATACACTTATAATTGACAAGGCACAATTATTGCACATCATACAATTATTTTCATAAAACTATACATGCTGTACAATATTTATTTAATAAATATGTGAAAAAGGTTTAAATGATTATCATAGTAAAATTTTACATAGATAAATCTAATCTTGTGTTTTGATTGTTGCCTTGGCTCACTTCAGTTTAACCATTGATTTTACTATACATAGAAGATAGTTCCATTCAATGTTAAATATTGAGGCACGGAAAATGGGAGCGACCGTGCTGCAGCCTGTCGGAAATTGCCTCCAGTTTCGACTGTTCGGTTGCACAGCCTGTGAGCAGTAAAGGAACTAATCACTCCCTCTCATTTCCCCATTCTCTCTCTCTTTCTCTCGGGACGCTCGAGAGGGGGGAAGTACTTGTATACTGTCCCCCCTCCATCTGTCTACTGTCAGTGTGGCCGATTGGCCTTGATAGTGGGTCAAAGTGGGATATTGTTCCGTGCTGTGGTTTGTTTATCTTACACGGAAAGGAATCGCGATCTTTTATTTAGGCCTTAGGGCTTTGTGTATATGAAAAATGTTAGGGGTCATATTTTTGTTATTTTGTCAATGTAAATAACAGTGTGTTAAAGATGTTTAGTTAAAACATTACGCATTATCTAAAATTTGAAGTGCATTTGATAACAGGTAAGAGCACAGCCTACATATTTAATTACATATGTTAGATTGTATAAAAACTTGGCAGAATAGATCACGAACAGTTTTAAGTTTTATTGTTATAGTAGGGCTGCAGTTTGCGTTTGTATAACGACTTAGGCCTATGTAAAAAAATTAATCAATAAATATAATTCATTACTGTAATTCCATTCATATACGTATCGGATATGCATAGGAATACCCAATATATTATGTTAAAGAGATGCTGGCGCCTGCTGACGACTAAAAATGTCATATACAGTATTCATAAACTGTTTTCTGTTCGTTTATTATTTATTAAACAGCTTTAATATTACACTGATACCACTAGATTCGCGTCTGGCTCTAGCCGCCGAATAGATAAGACGCGTTGTCTCGTAGCTCAGCAATTATAGGCTCTTGCACGACAATTCTTGTTGCCATGTGTATAGTTTGGTACATTTTTTCTGCGAATTTATGCTAATAAATTTGTTACTTTAACAATGTCATCTAACTGTGGTGTGAGTGGTAAACTGTGTTCGGAGGGAGATGTTCTGAATTGTGCCGGAACATGTGGGAAAGCTTTTCACACGAAATGCGTCAAGGACGACGTGGAGGGTAAGAATCATGCGTAGATCATATTTTTGTAAGATATAGATAAATAGATAGTTTTAAAAGTCCTGTTTTTGATCTTGGCATCACTGATCATTGTATAGTTGGTCTTTATTGTAAAAGTAATAAATTTAAAATACTTGATAAGTTTACTTACAACGATTCTGCCAGTAACTTAGTTAAAAGAGATATTATTGATTATAATATATTAAATGTTTATTTGCACCAAGATAATTGGGACGATGTTTACTCAGAAAATGATGTAAATACTGCGTATTGTAAGTTTATTGATATTTTAAGTAATTATATATTTAGAAGTAGCAAGAAAAATGGTGGTAGTTCTAAATTGTTAAGTCCCTGGATAACACCAAACATTTTGCATAAATTTAAGAGACGTAAAAAATATATATAAAATTTCTAAGACCATATGACAGTTTTTCAGAATTATTTTGCAAAATATACTATTAAATTAAAAAATGTGATCAATAAAAAAAATGTATTATTCAACATTATTAGAGAACTGTAAAGGTGATGTATCTGCGCAGTGGAAGGTAATAAATAACTTAACAAGTGGTTCGTCAAAGAAAATAGTTCAGCTAATTGAATTGCCAAACGGTGTATGCGTGAGCCTTCAGTCATTGCTGATAAGATAAACAATCACCTTATCGCAATCAAGTCTAGCCGTCCAGATGTTGTACATTCCAATACCCTTCCACCTCTACGTCCTTACTATCAACATTCTTTCTTTATAACTCAACCAGATGTAGATGAAATTAAGAGTATTGTTAAATTAATAAACATTTCTATTATTATTTCAACTCAACACTAGTATTATGTTTTGAACAATTGATTTTGTACATAACATGTACATGTGGGACAAAATTAATATATACTGTACATCTCAAATATAACCTTTCATTACCAACATATTTTCACTTTGACTAGATATGCATAAGTATGTCCACACAATTGGACTATTAAAAAAGATTCTACTAAAAGCCAAGCAAATAATTAACATGGAAGACACGCAATGGATGAGAACGTCCGACGAATGTCGTCAACACCGTAGTTTTATCCTAAAAAAAGTCATTTCAGCGAAGCTAAAAAGAAAGCTTCAGGAAATTTCTAAACATATGAGGCAGCCAGGAAGTAAAAATGACGGATTTTGGAGGAAAGTTCGAAACCTCTCCAATGATTAAAGTTCGTTCGGAAACGTCCAAGATGCACCTTAGCGTTATAAATAAACTTATAAAAATTATAATTTCGCTTACCACTCAAATTACTACGTATCATATAAAGTTTTATTTCTTAGACTTCACATTGTTACATTTTGCCATGGTTTAAAAATGGAGATAAAGAGAAAATATCTGCTGTATTGATGATTTCATAAATAGTGGCGGAGTCATAAAATGAAAAAGAAAAAAAACATACACACACACAATTCGACTGCGTTGCCGAAAATCCTGTAATACCTCACTCTCTATAATAAGTGTAATAAGTGTAAATAATATAATTTGTTTGACTTTTATTTATGTTTTTAACTGCAGATGTTTAGTATAAGTATGTTTGCCATTCATTTAAATGTTAATATTAATTACAATAATTTTTAATCATGTATAGCCTAAATAACTCCCCACAGATTTAGAGTTGAAGTGTTTGGCTATTAATAAAGAGCCCTGTTCTTCTAATTAGGATTAATTTAATTTACCTTATTTGAAAGTGTATGCTTAACATTAATATATATATTTGGTGGTGGCTTCAGTTTGAAACCATATTATTAAAGTTCTGCACAAAACCCAAAGTTACGTATTATTTTTTAACTATATTATTGTTAATTTGTAATAGTTATTTGTTTATATAGTTTTGTTAGTTCTGTTTTGTTAGTTGTTTATATAGTTGTTAGTTCAATGGAAACATATCACAACAGTGGAAAGTAATAAATAGTTTGACAGGAGATGCCTCAAACAAGAACATAGAGCGCATTGAGTTACAAGACGGAACAATCACGACAGACCCAGCGTTATCGCATACGAGATAAACAAATACCTTATCGCTGTCCAAGCCGACCGACCTCGTACAGTTCCCACATCGACTCTCCCACCTATTCGTTCTTATCCACAATCATTCTTTATAGAGTCAACTACTGTAAATGAAATAAAACAAATAGTGAAAAATTTTAAAAATAAAAATGAACAGGTTTTGATACGATTTGTGTTCATTTATTAAAATTCATTATAGACGAAATCGCTTCAGTACTGGTAATTAACGTCAGTTTTAGAACTGGCATTTTCCCTGAAATGTTGAAGTTAAGTTCAGTTGTTCCAATATTAAAGAAAAATAATTCTTTAATTTTAAAGATTAATTTAATTAATAAAAAATAATTATATTTTCAGGAATTTTAATATTGATATAACATAAAATGATTTTTTTTCTTGACTAGAAGCCATTGTCATGAAACACATGTACAACTCTCTTGTTCACGTTTTTGAATTATTTGTGTCAATAGTTTTAGATTATTTTTATACTTTAATTGAATTATATTTTCAGGAATTTTAATATTGATATAATATAAAATGATGTTTTTGTTTGTTTTGTTTTTGACTAAAAGCCATTGTCATAAAACACATGTACAACTCTCTTGTTCACGTTTTTGAATTATTTGTGTCTATAGTCTTAGATTATTTTTATACTTTAATTGAATTATATTTTCAGGAATGTAAACACTGCAGGGGGCGATTGTATGTCTTATATTATGCAATTATATGTATTGCTAGACTCATATGTTTAAATGTGTTTTAAATATATATTTTTTTCTTTAATAAAACTGGTCACATAACTCGATATAGTGGCCAGTTAATTTCCAAATAAGTACTATGTAAATGGATAATTGTCATTATTAGTTGGAAATAAATTCATTTCTTCATTTATTCTTGGCATTGTTTGTTCTGTATATTCTCACTTGTGTAAATAAGTCATATTCGAAGTGTTATAATTAAAAATGCCACAGAGTGCGGCTATAGTTTATTTTGTTATTATTTAGACTCTGTAGTAACACCAAACAATGAAATATTTTACAAACAATAATGTAATTACTTGGAACCAAAAAAATATGTTAATGTTAAAGACAGTAATAATAAAACAGACGTTTATAGTAAAAAGATAAATAATGCTATTTTAAATTAAATGCCTATACACAGATTGTCAGGCCATAAGATGAAAGCTATTTTTATCTTGTATAGAAGTAGATTAGTGGTTTTGTTATGATTTTTTCTAACCCTATCACGACATTTGAATCTAACCTGGGTTTTATATTTTGCCCAGTATTATTCTATATAAATATCATAGGCCTATTTCAATATTTATTTTGCCAAAGATATAAATAATGTCATATTTTTTAATATTTCACTATATTACATATTCCTGGAATATTTGCAGATTAATTTCTTAATTGAAATGGGAGTCATTGATTGGATTTGAAAACAATTTATTTTTTAATCAATTACCGAATACGAAAAAAATAATGATTGAGTCCAACAGTCGATTTAATCACCTAATCGATGGTTAAAATGCAACGAATAAAGATTTTTCAGATGGGCTATATAATATGAAAATGTTTACTTAAATCAGCAGTAATTATCGCCAGCATTGCCGATAAGTTAGTGGTCTATTCAAGTTTGTCTATTTACAAATACAAGGTGTGTTAATCATATAAATCAACATGGTGTTTTCATTTATTCAGTTATAAATATTTCTTTATTCAATTTGAATGTCAACTGAGTTTTACTGTAATAGTATCAACACAGTATTCTTTATTATTTGAAAGAGATGCAAGCAAATATAAAAACAGAGAACCCGGATAAACGTTGGCAATATGGAATAACGTAAACAATTATCTAAGCAGGATGTTGTTTGTGTGCGTGACCTGAGGAAGGAGAGGGCGGGGCGGCTGTCTGGAGAATGGGAGAGTGGGTTAAGGGGAGGGGAGGGCGGGGCGGCTGTCTGGAGAATTGGAGAGTGGGTTAAGAGGAGGGAAGTGAGAGAGAAACGGAAGAGCGTGCGAGAGAGAGAGAGGAAATAGGGCTATGCGCAGCGCAGCGTGGGGCCTCAAAACAGTTTTGGGGCCTCGCCACAACTCTCCCATATGGATGGAGTATCTCTTTATATAGTAAAATCAATGGTTTAACTGAGTAGTATTTGAACAAATATATTTACACTAGTGGTACATAAATTTACAATCATCTTCTAATAATACTTAATGAATGAAACTTACAAATTAACTGATAACAAGTAGAAAACTTAATTATTAAAACAATAGAAAGTACAGGTTGTTCTAATGCAATTTAACTACTACTACAGTATAGCAAAGAATTTCTAAAATAAGACAGTTCTTAAATAACATAAAAGCTTATCACTATTTAAAACACGTACAGTTAGAAATTGTACCAAGTTGTCTGTATGTATTATACAACTCAAATATGGATATTTTTCTGATGCTTTAAACATTAATTCACTTCCTATTATTAACAGTCATAGCTTATATTTGCTTGGATGGATAGGTGAAGTCTGTTATAAATAATCTAGACACATGAATATTTACAATTAGTACATTAGGAGAGATAGGACATCAGCAAACTTACCTTAGAAGACAAGTTCATTAAAGGGCCATCCCTAAATTACGTAATGCTAAAATCAGCTTTTTCAAACCCCCTCCCCCCTTATATAACGGACTTGTAAGGATAGTACTAAACCCCACAAAAAATACGTTAACACTGTCAACACTCCCCCTCCAATTTCATCCCCTCTCATGTATATTTTGATTTGTATGATAAAGTCATTGATTAGACTTTGTTCGTTTCTTTTCTAATGAGGAAGGGGGAGAATATATTACAAATTTAAAAACGTTTATTGTTGAAGTATAATAGTTACGTAACACTGTGTAGAACCCTACCCTCTCCTATAGGGTATAACAATGCCAAAACCACTCTTCCCCACTTCAGATGTTACGTAATTTAGGGACAGCCCCTCACACCACAGTAGTAGTGAACAAATAAAAGAATCACATTTGCACAAATATTCTATGCCATTGGCACTTTCTGCAGGTGAGAAGAGACAGAGAGAGAGAGACTGTGCAAATGTGATTTGAATATTTGTTTATTTATTTTTATTTATTCATAAGATGCCGATCGTCAAGATATGGGCGAATATGGATTTTGAATGAGTGTGACGAGTGAATGTAGTCATTGTTACAAACTAAGGCCGTCTATTCCACGGTGGTTATCAGCTGTGTGCTGCTAGTGGACTTGTCTTCTAAGGTAAGTTTGCTTATGTCCTATCATCTCTCCTAATATTCTAATTCCTGGCCTAGTGATCTTTAACCTAAACAAATTGTTATTTCAAGCATACTATTTTACATTGACAAAATCTATTATGCCAATTTTTATTATAATGAAAGATATATATTATTATAAAGGTATAATATAGTATTGTAAATTGAATAGGTCAAATTGATTGTCCAGAGCGAAGAATGGGTGGAAATGCAGAAAGCCACTCAAATCTTTCATAATACAATTTTAAATGAATACTAAATACTGCTTAAATAACTAGAAGTAGAGAAGGCACATTTTTGGCAAATTGGTTGGTTTCGTTTCACATTTCAATAATGCTTTAGGTGGTTGTTGAAAGACGCATAAACTATTTAATTTGCCTGTCTTACGACTGCTTATGATCAGGATAGGGTCCTTGATATACTGAGGTGTTTACATAGGTCAAAAACCTAAGTTATCCTCAAGAAATGAACCATTATGTTGACATGATCTACAGTCAATATTATTTTTATTAGTGTTTTGTATATAAATACACAAGAGTGCACAGGAAATCTTTAATTTCTTCCTTATTATTAGAGTTAGCAATGATTACTATGTTCTATCTCAAGGTCAATGCAGACCAGGATAACAAGTCATTGTTGCTAGTAATAGTATCACGGTCATGTCTGGATTGAGCAAATTGTAATCAGAGTGGATATGATTTAGAGTTTGCTCTGACAGTACACGAAACAACCATTGCTATTGGCAAGCCGAATAGTATTCTACTCTGGATGGAATATACTGTACTTGTATGATTTGTACCATTTTGCAATTGTTGCAAAATAAAAGGGACTCTATGAAAAGAAGATATCTCCATTACATATTATGTCTGAATATAGGTCCTAAGTACAAAAACTAGTGTTCATAAAACCCGTATGGATCTTGTTCATGGAACCTGTATGAAGTTGTAAGTGTTTGTATTTTATGTTATAATTACAGATTCCATAAGTAAATAATAAAAGTGAATGTCTTTAAAAAAATTTAGGATTCAGCCAACATTTTTTAAACACTAATACTTAAAATAATAAATCAGTAAATATACTCTAAAAACAATAAGTTGAGTTTTTACATATTTTTTCTACCAAAGTTGTTTGATATGTCATTTTGTAAATATTGTAATAGAGAATGTTACAATATGCTAAGCATATTTTAATTTTTTTAATTTAAAATTTATGATACACTTAAGACAAAACTGTCCTAATTTCAAAAATTAATTAAAACAAAAACCACCATTGATTTGGAAAAAACCAATAAGCAATCAACTTTAAATATCTATTCAAGAATTTATTTAAATTCTTAAAATCAGCAAATGAACAGAGGCTTTAACCCTTTGACAGGTACTGACGTCACATAGACGTCCAGTATCTAGAACCTCGTACGGGTGAGTTTTTCAAACTGAAATGTACCTCAAAAAGTGAGTTTTTAAAATTTTTGCTATTTTGTCTAATAAAGTTATTTTGTTTAGTAAGTTATTTTAGTACAAAATAAATGAATGCAAACTAAAAACAACTAAACATGTTTTGTCAACAAAATTAACTTATTACTTTAAAATCTACTATTTCAAAAAAATAAAACTATTTAAGGTAAATGAGTAATAATTCGTCATTTTATATATGAAATAAGATTTATTAGATATAAAAAAGACAACAAGTTATTTTATACGTGTTCAAAAGTTCTGCTTTGTGTGGTAACATTGAAAACACTCAGGAACGCAAAGTGCTACATCACAGTCCTTGCAGTGTCTCTCGCCGCTTTTGTAGTTCGATTGTCGACAATTTACAATGGTGGCATTTCCGTTGCTGCATAATGTTACTAAATAATACTCACTAAAAAAAATACTAGATATAAAACAGTAAAGCAGACGTTAGCACAAGGTCAGAGTGTCTGCCACCCTAGGCGTTCTCGCCAATAGCTCATCAAAGTGCCACGGGCTGCACAATGGAGCAGCTCATGCTACCTATCAGATAGAGCAAGAACCATCACTGATAATTCTCATTGTACCTCATAGATGGCATGACGCGCCTATAACAATTAAAATACAGACGTGATATAAGCGGCGATACTGGTGAGAGTAAACCTGGGCGGCGTCAATGTAACGTCATTCCCTGTATTGGTACTCAAGATGGGCAGACGTCAATATAACGTCGATACCTGGTAAATTGTGATTTCTATTCGGAAACCTACTTGTTAAAGGGTTAAAGGCTGGAGCTATGTTTTTTGCTTACATGTTTAAAAACTGTAACACTCATCTTAAGAAGATAAAGATTTGTGTGCTTGCTGGACACCAGACTGGAACTAACTGGAATTTCTGATCACTCCATTCCCCCATTACTTTTAGCAAAATTTGTATTTAGTAAATCAGATAACAACTAATTGGTAAATATAATATATTGGCACCTGAGTTCATAAACCAATCACTAACAAACTGAGATCAGTACACTGTAAACTATTTACACAAGTGACAACATACAAACCTATATTGTTCTACCCTATGACAATGATTATTGGAGGCACATCTTTGCAAATATACTTGCTAAAAATTTATGGTAAAAACAACATACCAAATTATAACCTATGATACATACTTACAGACTGAATAAAATAAATAAACCTACCTATACAGTGGAAGACAAACAACTCAATAAAATAAAATAGGATTTAAACCTATGATAGCAAACAACATATTCTTTAGATTATTGAATTTTTCTATTAGAAAAATAACAAACTGAATTTAATAGATCAGCATTCATATTAGTTATTACAATACTCCTGTAACTGAAGAACAATGTGATTCATATAGCAACGAAGACTGATGAATTAAATGAAGGCTGGATTCCAAGATCTTTTGTTTTTTGTCATGAATTGTTTGTGTATGAATTTTGGTGAAAATTACTGCATGAGTAAAATTAATAAGGTTTTTTTGTGCAATTTGCATTTTATATGATACAATCTTTATTTTATTTAATAACTAAAAGTAAAACCGTAGATAAAAATAGACACCAATTGGGATATTTTGCTTGTTTTGTAAATCTGAACTAAACAAAAGGGGCATTGTTGCCTTGAAACAATCCTAGCCTTTGGTTTAAACTCATTCATAAAATACTACTAACCATAAAAATAAGAATATTTATACTATAAAATAATAGTTTTACACATCGTAATTAGTTGTGTGCGATGCATCAAAAATCAACTTTTAAGGTCTGACTTACTTCAATACCACTGTACGTGTATGGGTGGGCGGGTGGGCCAATACCACTGTACGTATATGGGTGGGCGGGTGGGTCAATACATAAACGTGTATGAGTGGGTGGGTGGGTTAATACCACTGAATCTATAGTATATCTATAGTAAACAGATAGTGGACAGAGCAAGGTTTAAAAAGTAGACCAACCTCTTTTTTTTAAATAAACAAATTAAATTGTATACACAAAACATTTATGCTGTATAACTAAAATGGATTATGGAGGTATCAAAGATAAGTAACTATTTAAAAGTATTTTTTTTTTTTTTTTTTTTTTTGTGACGTAAAGTGCACATGATAAATACTAGGGTGCTCAGCTCAATCATTAAGAGAATGGACTTAAGGCTAAATGAGAGGAAGCCTTGCGTTTATGGTGAAACAGAAAATATACAATATATTATACAATTAAATTTGTTACAAATCTTTTATAAACTAACATAATCTATTTTAGTTTTTTTCTAAAAAAGAAAAGTTGCAACAATATATTACAACCACTCTAAAATTGAGCATTTAACTAGCATTAATATGTTTTACAAACATACTTTAGGTGTCCAATATGAATTTGCAAGGCGATACTTAACAAGCTTACATTAGTTACGTGATATCATTTATGAATTGAAAGTCAACATTTAAAAATAAACCTAATCTGCTTTTCATTACAAATTAAAAATCAACATTTAATTAGAACATATAGTTCTATCAACCTCATGTTTTTAGTTTCATTTAATCTATTCTAAACAAATAAATGTTAGACACATAATTAAAACTAGTTTTATCTTATATCTCAATTTTCTAAACAACTTCTTAAGCTTAATTATACTTACAAAATATCACATGGGTTATAATGAACACACTGGGTGCATTACTTTAGAGAGATACGCTAAACGTCAGTCTGAGGTACGCCCTTATCTATCTTGGTGATAGTTCGCTTGGCAGCCACAGGAGTGCGCTGTCGTCGCGGCTCTCCTGTCGGACTGTTTGACACTACATCCTTAAGTGAAGTTGCACTGCCTGACCGTAGTGATTGCGTAGAGGATGTGCGACGTGGCTCACTCTGTAAACTGCGAGCCTTAAGCCCACCCGACGGAGCGTCTCTGTACTCATTAGAGTATATGTTGCTATTACTTCGGTGATTATGGATGTTATTTTCTATTCCCTCCATACGATCACCCTCAGATAACATCAACATGTCCCCACCATAATAAAGAGAATCCCTGAAAAATATTAGTGAAAGTAAAATAAATTTACCACATTGTATGATGATTAAGTCATTAAATAAATATAAAAATATTTTCAAGGAACTATTTTTAGTTAGATCAATTGGAATATCTGTAAAGTAGTTGTTGATTGTACTAAGGTCAATCGTGATAGTCCTATCACTCTTAACTTTACCAATTCCAAGTTCATTTACTTTTTTCCATTAAGATTTTGTTGTTTTTTATGCTTAAAAATGAGTTAAATAAAATCTTATTTTAGCATTACATATTTGTTGCTTAGCTCTGTTTCTAAGTATATTGTAATTGACACAATCAGCAGGAGATTTTCTTTCAGCTCTACGAAATGCAGAGTCTCTTTCTTTCAACCTGCAAATTATGGATAAGAACTGTGATCTCGTGTGCAAGCCATCTAGAAACTCCATTTTTTACTAAAGGAGCGTGAATATCAAAAAGAGAAGGAATCAATGAATTAAATTTATTGATCATTAGACTGAATGTAGAATAACCCCACTCCCAGGCAAGGCCCAAGCACCAGGAAGCAAAGCATAAGAATCAATGTCTTTGCAGTTTCTGAACGTCATTAATTTTGGGCTTGCTTTAGAAATAGAAAGTCTGTAAATAGAAAAGAAAAGATCGTGCCTCAAAGGGCCAGGGGCTGGGTGTTGTCCATGCTGTATAACATGATCATACATTGATAGTGCTTTCTTATCATTCATTATTTTGTGTTCTCGTGTTTATCTCATACATCAATTACTTAATATGTGTTTTAATAAAGTAATAATTATTAAAATAACTACCTTTTTGCATTCCGCCACAATATGCAGAAGATAAAGATAAGCACAATTAAGAGCAGATTAACTGTAGACATGGACCAGAAAGCAATCTGCAGTGGTTCCTTCGGCTCCCACCAATACTGTGAAAGAAAGTTACCAGATTACACTACTAATTGTTTTTTTCATTATACGAGAAAACCAAAATTAGGGACTGCTCTAACTTCTTAATAAGATCACAACAGGGATTTATGAGCACAACTAGCAAAAATAGCAATAGTTGAGTTCACCAACTTCGTTATCACCTAGTTAAATTTAAACATATGTTCTGATTTTATTCAAGAAGATTCCTGATGAAAATTGTATAATTTAAGTAAACAAAAAGAGGCATAGTTATTGAAATATTTTTGAGCCTATTCTTCAGTCACTAAACATTTGCAACACAGCTACATATTAGGTGGGTGGACGAGGTGTCACCAACTATTGAGCAATTAAACAATGGAATGTTTAGTTATTATTATATGTTTAGGCATATTGTTTTTATTTTTCTACTTAGGTAGGGTAAAGGAGGAGTTAGGTTTATCATTGAGATTGGGACGGTCTCTGGATGTTGTGATCCACTGATGGGCAATTTAAATTCTTACGACTCTCTGAATCTCAAAATAGACCAAATTATTTACGTCTTATACAAGTATGTACAATATTTACATATGATAATAACTACAATATGATAGTACCACATGATACTAGAAACCCATCTACTCTCCCTTACACATACAGTGGTAATGACTCACCCACCCTCCTATACACTGACAGTTGTACACTTGTAGTAATATTGATCAACCTGACCTAAACACGTACAGCGGTATTAAAAAACCCAACCACCCATCCATACACTTATAATCTATTGCAGTTTGCAGGGAGTGGCCTATTTACTTTGACAGTGAAAAATATCAAAATCTTAATTATGGCTCATACTAGAGAATGAAACAAACAGGTTGTTCATGGTTATTAGCTTTACAATCATGTCTGTGTCCTGATACGTTTGCAGAGACTTTCAGTGGTTAGACTATAGATCTCAATAGATGGCCAGAAATTAAACTGCAGCTGATATATAATGTTGCTACACCTCATCCACATACCTTAAATGTAACTCTGTATTTGATGTTTGGTGACTGAGGAGACCAGTGGCTCCAAAATATTTTATTAACTATATCCGTCTTTAGTATTGGGTGTGTGTTTCTGTCTATAGTTTACCAGGCATGCTATTTTCTTTTCCTTTTATTGCCTAGTGCCTTAATATTAACCTGTAATTTAATCCAATCGACTCAAATCTTTCAAAAATAAATTTAAGAATTAAAATTTATGTACATACTTCTGTGGATGGAGGATATGTAGGTACAAGGTAGCCAATGACTGTAGGCAAGTACCATGTCCAAAAGGCACACTCAGTTTGCCGATAGTTGAGCTGAATGCTTGAATTGAATGTGGTGTTGATGTTTAAGTATTTCAGTAAACCATCTCTTGCCATTTCAAAATGTAGACCCAGTATTTGTGTTTGAGTAGGATGACTGAAACATTAAAACACGCTATAAAGCATTTTCTTTTATCACGTATCACACCACAATATTTTGTAAGGATGCAACAATTGTTTAATATAGATACAATCTTGAGACTCTGTTTACAATTAGTATAAATTGATAATCATAAAAATATTTTAAAAACTGAATAATTATGCTTTTCAAATTTCATACAATAGAATATGCATCTTAGACTGAACATTACATATCAAACATCTTAAGACTTAATGAAGGACCAGAAGGGCAATATAGAAGCTAAGACATCAACCTGGTCTTGAAGATGATTTAAGATATCTCACTTTATCTTCCCTAAGGAAAAACTGACTTCCATTTTAACAAGCAAGAGACAGAGATGTTAGTACGCTTATATTCATCCCAGTAAGAACTGCACAAGAACTTCTTTCATTATGAAGAAAATTATTCATTATGGTCTAGACAGAAAAAAAATACTCTGCTACAGACTGAAATACATTCTTCAATATTCTGGCCATCTTACACAGATGATAATTTATAGGTAAAGCTTTTGTTTGAAGAAGTATGTGTCACTGCAAACTGCTGTATGACCTCATAAAAAATCATGGCTCGTGACAATTAAACACAGCATGACATTTACTGTTAGTTAGGTTATGTTTTGGCCACCTCAGGACATATGTACACGTTTGTTTGGTATTGAAAATAATACTTAACTATACTAATATCTACATGACTAAGTCTTATTCTCACTAAGACGTAGATTACTTATATAAACTATATTTTGGCTCCTGAAATTATATTTCTCAATAACAGGCTGTGTCTCAGGAGCTGATGCTCACCAGATCTCTTTACTGGATGTTAACATTAATTACAATAACATTCAGTAAACCTAAATCTGAGTTATTACGAAAAATATGACCCCCCCAACCATCAACTCCATAAGCACACCGAGCTTGAACAGTAAACGTTCTTTAACAGAACCATTACTTAATGAATGAAGTTCTGAGAGGAACTGATCCCCCTGCTATCACTACCACAAAGATAGTGCCAGCTGTAATAACTCACTTGCCTTGCCTTAAATATGCTGGACATGACACAGTCTTCTGTAGAAAATGTAGCGTGGTAGATGAAATAGCTCGTTATTTCAGGCTTTTTGTAGAGATAAACAAGCCATGCTGAAAGATTCTGGAGGGGAAATGAAGGGTAGGGAAGTTCTCACTCAAGTTCCTAGAAATACCTGGACGAGAAGAGTGTAAAAGAGCCTGCATTTGGAGGCTGCACTCTAAGTGATAGCATGATAGCAGCAAAACTAAACGTTTGAATCACAACCCTTGTGGGGATAAAAGAAGACATGAAAAAAATGAGTGATTTACTGTTCCGATAAGGCTGATTTGAAAACAAATCAGGGGTTTTTTTAAATAAGATAAACTATTAAAATTTCATTGCCAAAATTTTATAAAGTAATACTTAAAATAAGTAAAATTAAATTAAATAAAACTGAATATTATTTGGTAATATAAATTAAAATTAACAATTGAAATATACTTGATGAGAAATACTTAGTTATAAGTTGGAAAAACTTTCTCACCCATATCTTGCAAAATTACTGAAAGCTTTCATAAAGAAATGACTCATGTTACGATCATTGTCTGTCCACAATGTATGGTTAATTTGAGGCTTTTCTGGGAAAAAATCTGAAAAAACAAAAAAATTTTGTAGAACATGTTTCAGCCCATTTTGTCAAACAATGATTGAGTCCACTGAAAATTATAAATTAAGTAATGTAAAATGTAACTATTTGTATTTCAAACAAATAAGAAAATTATTAAAAATAATATTTAAGGTTAGGTTAAAGGGCACTCACTAGCCAGAAATTAGTTTATTCATTAGGAGAGATAGAACATCAGTAAACTTAACTTAGAAGACAAATCCACTAACACCTGGATTTTGTAAGTGGTAAACAAATACAAAAGAATCACAAAAGAAGTGAAAATTTATGCACACGTGATTCTTTTGTATTTGTTTACTACTATTGTGATGTTAGTGAACTTGTCTTCTAAGGTAAGTTTGCTGATGTCCTAGCTCTCCTAATGATTATATTAAGATAATATTTACAATTCTAAACTTTATTCTATAAATGTTTATAAGTCACATTTGTGGTGTATTCAAGAACATAGTATTACAAGAAAATTCAATTAAAAATTGAAACACTTGGTTCATATGTCCTTATTATTCATCTGAACTGGTTTTTATTATTTTTTTTTATATCAAACTTAAAACTACTGAACTGATTCAGCCACTTAATAATGTTCTGTTGAATATACAACATCAGGTTAGTATATACAAGTACAAAATTTGTAAAAAGTCTTGAGTGAACATTGCTTCTAATGTTTATAAAGTATGACTTATACCACAGCTTTTAAGCATCAAAGAGATTCAGTGAAAATATGCATAACTGCTAGTATTTTTAACAATGACAAAAAAGTTGTGTGCCGTTAGCACATTACGTGATCGTCTCCCTCAGAGGGAGGGAGGGAGGAAGATTTCTGTATTTACTTCTTATAAATATTCTGGTAACTTTTCACAAATGGTCAACAGCCCGTTTTGATTGTTAATGTTTAAAATTTTTTCTGTTACTTACTATTTTCTTTAATACTTTTGACTGTATTTTTTAATTTTTATGTAATAAACAATATATTTGTCATTTAACTTGTGTTATTTTTTTTCTGTGTCGTCCTCCTGAGTCCGGTGCCCACCCTCGATGGTCCAGCAATGTTTTGATAGTACGAGAGTGGGTTGCAGTTGCTCAGATAAGATTAACAGTGTTTTACAAACAGGATAAATTGATATTTCCTAAAATACAGAAGTGGTTTGTATTTTTAAACTGCGTCTTAAAAAAATAAATTCACAAAACAAGATATTTTAAACAAATAAACGTCTGTCTCAAAATATTTCACAAACTTATGTGTGTATGTGTATTTTTTTTTTTTTTATATATATACTGTTTGTATCTATCTACAGTTTACCAGGTTTGTTGCTTTCCTTTCACAATATAGCAAAATAATAAACAAGGTGATCACATTATTAGTGTTATAACAGTGTAACAGTGTTACACTGTTAAGCGGCAAAGTTAATATTACTGACTAGTTCATTACATGATGACAAGACACTGAATCGCTACAGCTACTCTCATGACATGCACATGTACTTTTAAACACTGTTTTTAGCGCTTGTTTATGTTAGATTCATGTTTAATGAACCACTAAGTAAACTGATTTTCCTCACATATTTGTTGGAATGCACCATTTACTCACCAATATCCATGAAAGGTGCACCAGTCAGCAAGTAGTGTTCTATGTTGTGAGGATATTTTCTCCACTCTGGGAAACGGAAGTATTCCACAGTTGTGTTAAGTACGTAGTAATACACAGGGACTTGCTTCTCTAATAACAATTTCACTATTTGGTCTGTAGGAGCTCTGTACCAAAAGTCAGATAACATCTAGAACGGTCATAAATATGTTGTTAGGATATGCTGTATTTACAACATCGTTTCCTGTATTAACCCACTGCGGATCGCATAGCGTAGCACGAACCTGGGACTAACGATATGACCGAACACAAGGATTAAACTCCCCAAAATAATATCAAGTAGTTGAGACAACAGTGAACAGGAAACGGTAACAAAGATAAGATAGGGAGACAAACAATATGGGTGCATCATGACAAAGTTAACGATCCTGAGAGCAGAGTGACGTAACTGTAAACAACAAGTGCCGCGACGTCAATGTCACTTCGTTGAACTGCCGCGACGTCAATGTCACTTCGTTGAACTATCAGTCCACTTGGCGCGGAACGTGAAGGCTACGTCTTTGATCCGCAATGTGTTAATGAATATTTCTTATGTTACTACAAAATACAAAATCAGCAAGCTTTCTAAGGAGACACAAATAAATGGAAAACATAATAAAACCACACACACATTTCAAATCAAAGCCATTAATGATAAGGGCAATAAACAAATCACATTTATTAAATATTGCTAATGATCAAGTAATGGGATACAGGTCTGTCTACTTTGGACAGGTAACAATTACTGATTGACAGGTTTCATTTTTTGATTTTGAAATAATGTTGGTCCTTCATATCATTACTGATAGTTACAGTAGTTTTAACTTTATCATTTTTACTTACCAAAGAGTGAATGGAACTCACCTTGTACCAAAATTAAGACATTTTACTTTTTAAAAATTTTAAAAAAAAGCATAAAAAACTTTTACAACAGCATAAATGAATACTTTAGTTCAAAGTATGTTTACAACTTATGGCACTGAAATATGCAACTTAATAAAACTAAATAATAATACAACTAATAACAAACTTACATGGATGTACTGTTCACGGATGTGGGTTTTGTTGGTTGGATCAGGCCAGTAAGTGTACATGTACCTAATTGCTTCATAGATGCCTTTCTGGTTCAGTGTATAATTGTATCGCAACACAAGCTCTCTGATTTTTTGGTCAAAAAACTTCTCATCGATTTCATAAAGAGGGGAAAGAGAAGCATTATTGTCTGAAAGGAAAAAGCAACTTTTAAACTTATTTACCAAACATAATTTTACTTATATAACATTCAAACTGAAGTTTCAATAAAATTAGATTTAAAAAAATTATTGATCTAAAATTAGTAATTTCTTTACATAACTAAGAACCAAAATATGTAAAATCCTAGTAAAATATTCAAGTAATAACTACAATTTTGGAAAAATAATCTTTAAAAAAATATCAACCAATTATGCACACAAAGTAACCTAAACCACCCTAAAAACATTGTCATAATTTCACTTAAAAATCTCAAATAGGCAGGTGGAGGCACTACCTCTTCCAATTCATATGTACATTAATAACATTGCCGATGTGGTGGCTCAGTGGCTAAGGCTTTGGAATATAGAAGGCATTTTCAAGGTTCAAAACCCCACTAAGCCAACAGTTGGTACTCCACTCGTTGAATAAAGCTCACGCACAGGCTTGTAGCCCATGTGAACTGGAGAGTGGTTTTTTAAATAGAATTTAAAAAAAACATTCAATTGATGACCGTCGTATATTCCGACTGTTTATGATGTTCGTGAAGTGACCAAGTTGTAAATTAAGACTGTCTAATTTTGAGCGATATAAATCCGTAGCCATAAATCAGTAATATAATTTATACTAGCTTATTCCTCTGTTCATAATTAATAATAAATGTCAGATAGTATATATTCTTCCGTGCATTCATAACTAGCAAGACAAATTCTAAACGCCACACAACATTACGGTTTGGCAGATAACGCAATTGCTACAGCGACACAGCTGTTTGTCACACTCTACGCAGTATCGTAACTCTTTGTTTTTCTTGTGTTTGTTGTTCTTTACAGTTCAAGATGGATGATCCGTGTCGTTCTAGTGATATTCAGGATTTGTTGAATGAAAATATAAGTACATTTATATGATAGTGATTTACCCGTGAGTGAAATTCCAGATGATGTTTCATTGTTAGATTATTCATCGGGTAGTGGTGACGAGTATGAACCTACCAATTTGGGAATAAATGAACCAGAAATAGAATAATAGTTACAATGACAGTGTATCTGAATCTGGTATTCCACCTGCAAATCGAATTTCCAAACACCTACATGGATTCGGATTTTTCCACTAAAACCAGAGCTTAAGATTGAAGATGAATTTAAGGTAAGGAACTCTGGCATAAAAAACTGTTCTAGGAATTCTAAACCAATTTGATATTTTTTCCTATTTTTTACTAGATTTGTTTTAGATTTACTAGTAAAAGAAATGAATAAATATGCTGAAAATTAAATAAGTAAAAAAAGAAATTCAGAAAATATGAGAACATTTCCAAGATTACAGAAGTGGAAGGCTGTTACATTGAATGAAATTCAACTGACAGTAAATTCAGACCAGTATGTTAACATGTAGGAGTAATGTTTTTTTCACAACTTGTTTAATGGTTAGAGAACATTTGGTCCCAAAAGGATGGAGCTATAGCTCACACTTTAAGGATATCACAGGGTGTCTACTGCCAATTAGAATTGAAAATTCATGACTTTTCATGACCTTACAACATGAAAATTCATTACCCGAATAATGGTGAATACGGTTCACGTTATAACATTGCATTATTTTCAGTCATATTCTACTAAATTAATGATACCATTATTAACCTTTAATAGGCCAAATATAGACAAAATACAACAGATTAAAGTAGGCTAACGCTATTTATTAAAAGAAGCCCAGCATTGTGTGAGTAGAATGGATTTGCAGACATATTTCATTATTAATATGTAAACAAAACAAAAAGCAGGTTCAGACTCCAGAAACCCTGCGAATGGAGCATTACCTTCTTATATTTTCACAATGATTTATGTGATGATGACATATGTCTGCAGTTAGGTTCAATTCTTAATTTAGCATTATCAACAAATCAAATAAGCCTAACCTAAATTGAACAGTAAATTGAATTTATTGTGGATTAATTTACCTTTTAAACAGTCTGTAAGTGTTCCTATGTACCACCATATGCTCCTATGTACTATTATAAACACTGATAAACAAAATTGTCATTTGTTTTGCAGTAAATATAAATTTAAAATTTCAATACATAATTAAAAATCATACAAACAATTCTTCAGCTCCATAAAATTTCAGAGCCTTGGTCACACTCTCAAACAATAAAAAACTTTGAAGCCTTGGTGAGGCCTGTTCTTTAGAAAATGAAGGTTCTGTTCCATGACTTCAGCTTGTTGTAGGAGAAGCTTTTAATAAATTCCCTGTATCAGTATCTGTTTCTATTTTTAAATTAGACCTAGTCATAGAGCATGAAGGCATAGGGTTATCAGATGAATGTCTATTTTGATCAAAACAGTGAACTAGCATCAATTGCCTACCACTTGTTAGGTTATTTTCTATCAAGCTATGTTTTTTACTTGAGAGTGCAACTGTATTTGAGCCCGCATGAGAAATATCAAATGATTTTTTTCATAAATTGAATGATAAATATAATGAATACATAAAAAATGCTGAATGCACATCAGTTTCATTTTTATGAAGCCACTTCTTCCAATTTTCTTCTTCGAGCCACAAGTTCTGAAATTTGCATTTTCCAGGCATTGTGCTCAAACACTAATTACTTTTATTTGACTAATTTTAGGCATATTTTGAACAATAATAAAAACCAACAATTTCGTACTAAAGTTCTTTATACATAAAAATTGCTATATGCATAAAAACAAACACTAGGCTCAACAAAAACTAACTGCAATAATAGGTCTAGTAACTTAAAGAGAATTATAAAGTTGACGAAATTCTGTTAACAAATATAAAGTTTAAAGCACAACTAAACACTAAAACACGCCAGTTAGATCCCCACCACAAATCTTTTGTGACCTTCACATTTTGACTGTCCCCAGTTTAATAATTTTCAAAACACAACTACCAGTGCAATCAAATTACGAAACCCTTTATAATGAAAACAATCAGCATGAATACAACACTAGGTTTAAAAATAATTTTCAGTATCCTAGACATAATTTGAAACTGGTAGAAAAAAACACCATCTTACATGGGGAGAAAGTTTTTTAATAAATTACCGTCTGATATTAAGGCATCAATTTGCTCAAATGCATTCAAAAATAATGTTAAGAATCTTTTACTATATAAAGCATACTACAAAATTAATGAGTTTTTGGATGATTTTTTTTATTGTATTGCTGTGTGTTATTTTTCTCTTGTTTTATATTTTTATGTTAAATTAGGACTAAAGTTTTTAGTCATTAACAGGATGATGCAATTCTTGGATTGGCTGTACAGGATTGTTATGTAGATATATGTAAAATAGTACTATATTAAAAATGTCATTTATTTCATAGCTACTCTATTATCATAGAAACGTTTTGTGACAATAAAGGTTTATTTATTTATTGAACAATTGTGATCCAACTAACGGTATAACATACCATAAACAAAACACTGATCAACAAACATCCGATTCGGTGCCGACAAGAGCGAGCTATATTTTCTTATTTACGTCCGTACAGCAATGGAGAATTGGAATATGGCAACCAAGAATGTTTCAATATTAAATGCCTGTTGTGAATTTAAACATTGTAAAGCACACAGTTTATCACTTTCATCCATGAAAAAAATTCAAAAGTAACTAAAACGCTTTTAAATTTATAGATTGCACAATTATATAAATGTATAATATTAAAACATTTCGTAATATTGACAATTCACAACACTGTTTTGACTCCGTTTGTACATATTGTAAATTTACATAAGGTACTAATAGTAGCAAACGTACAATATTACATTACACCATTCTCTTTTCCTGAATACTGAAAGAGAAGTACGATTATTTTGAAAGGGGAAAGAGCTGGCTGGTTCTCTGCACCCTCAATACGGTTTTTATATCGTAGAAAAGACTATGGTTAGAACAACATCGTAATGAAAACGATGAGAAACAAAAATACTTTTGGCGAAATTATTTGCCACAGAACGCTTTGAGCAAATTTCCCAATTCACTTCAAATACCTCATGAATTCTGTATAGTAATGCTAGAAAAAATCGTGGACTTTAGAAGCAATTTTCATGACTTTTGGTGACATACGTGACCGACTTTAAAAATTAGTTACTTTTCATGACTTTTCGTGACCAGTAGACACCCTGTATCAGTGCCTGTCTTCAGGAAACAATTCCTGGAGTGCCTCATCTCAATTAGAGGTGATTTGGAGTAACCAGCTCTCTCTCCCCTCATTTGTCTCCTTTTCATGAGATTTTTTTCAATACTACTACATATCAGGGTGGGTGGATGGGTCAATACCACTGTACATAGGTTGGTGGGTAAGTACCACCCACTCTACATGTATTTGTGGGTCGGTGGATCAGTACCACTGTACATGTTTGGGTGGGTTGGTGAGTCAGTACCTCTGTACGTGTATGGTTGGGTTGGTGGGTTTTATGCCAATTGTCCAGGGACTATACAAGGTCCAAAGACCAACATGCAAGAAATTAACAGACAACATACTTGCTGTTATGCTGGTAGAGCAATGACAAACACCAGAATTCAGCTAACTCAGTGTGCGGGACAATGTGGGATATCACCTATCTAATATGGTTTTCTAAATTTTACGTAAAACAACAGTTCAGATATTTACCTACAATGCATATGGTTCACATCATGGTACAAGATATTATTATTAAGATATACCAATAAAATATATACAGGGTGTCTTAAAAGTCCTCCCCCCCCCCCCTATTAACTTTCTTATGAATACAGATAAAGTGATTTACTTCTGGGAATGTTTATATGACCAACTAAGGAGTTTTTTTATGTATGCAAATTTTTTACACCCCCTCTCAAAAGGGGGTAGTTTGGGGGTAAGTCAAAATTTTTAAATAGAAACCCCTATCAAATGACACATCATTTTAAAGGTAATATTAAAAGAAAAAGAATGGCGGAAACTAGAGGTCTCTAACATTAGTCTATCAAATTTGGTGGCAGTTTAAAGTTGAAATTATTTCATAAAACCCCCTAAGTAATTTTAGAACGGGAAAAATGGTCAAAATGCTGAACTCTCACCTCAATTTCACTCAGATGAGATGCTCGAAATGGCTGCCATGAACTTCTTGACAGTAAAAAAGCCTGGATTGAAAACCACGTCTCACATTTTGTAAGATTTCAGGCATGATAAGGTGGCAGGCCTCTTCGATTCTTGTCCTTAATTCATCGAGGTTTGCAGGCTTTGTGTTGTAAACTTTACTTTTGAGGAAACCCCAAAAGAAAAAATCCAGAGGTGAAAGGTCAGGTGAACTCAGGCCACTCTACCAAAGTGCCACGTCGACCTATCCATCTATCGGGAAACGTTTGGTCTAGGAATGTCCGGACAAGCATATTGTAATGTGGAGGAGCACCATCTTGCTGAAATACAGGCTGCTCATAAGTACCTTGTACTACCTCATTTATTGCTGGGACAATGCCGTTCCGTAACATGTCCAAGTATTTAACGCCAGTTAAATTACCATCAATAAAGAATGGCCCAATAACAGTGTTTCCCAAAATTCCAGCCCATACATTTAATTTTTGTGGCTGTTGCGTATGGGCTTCAACCATCCAGTGGGGGTTACTGTTTGCCCAATAACGGCAGTTGTGCCGATTGACTGTCCCATGCAAAGAGAATGATGCTTCATCACTAAAACATATCTGTGATATTAAATTATTATTCTCTTCAATCTTCTGCAACATTTGCTCACAAAACTGAAATCTTCGGTCAGGGTCGTCTTCATTTAATTCTGGATTTAACTGTACTTTGTACGGGTGGAACTTGTGACGCTTTAACATTTTGTGAACAGTATCTTTTGAAATTCCAACATCAAGGGCAATGGACCGCAGAGATTCATGTGGGTTTGCAGCATAATTTGCTAAAACTTGAATTTGGATCTCTTCTGTCGCAATGGCAGGGCGCCCTGATCGTGGTGCATCTTTGACACTAAAGTTTGTTGAGAATTTGTTTACTAAACGTCTAATGTATGCCCTTCTACTGGTCTATCCGGATAGGCAGCATTAAAAAACGAACTGCTTCATGAACATTTCTCCTAGCTTCCCCATAGAACAATATCATCTCTACTTTATCTTCATTTGACCGAGCCATTTTTATTAAATACGAATAAAAAGAAATTTAACACAGTAACTGAACTGAAAGTGTTACACGTACTAACTAGTAACCTAATAAGAGATAAGGAAGGAGCCACTGGTATTCCCAGGTTGCCCTACTGGACTTTGGTCAGACAAACCAAAACCAAATAAATGCTATGTTATTTGTGGTTTTTGGTGTTTGTTGATTCTTGTAATAACTTGTTTTACGATTAGCTGTCATCAGTTTTCAAAAGTAACTGGTGGGTGAATGTTTTGTCTGCCTTACAACAATTTTAAATGTAACATAAGCTGCGGGGGTTTTATGAAATAATTCCAACTTTAAACTGCCACCAAATTTGATAGACTAATGTTAGAAACCTCTAATTTCCGCCATTCTTCTTCTTTTAATATTACCTTTAAAATTATGTGTCATTTGATAGGGGTTCCTATTTAAAAATTTTGACTTACCCCCAAACTACCCCCTTTTGAGAGGGGGTGTAAAAACTTTTAAGACACCCTGTATGATTCATAACACAGGTTTAAATTCAATTTGATAAAAGAAAGTTATGTTGCCGCTCCCTGTATATACATTTTATCATGGTTAAGGAGTGGAAAAGAGATGGATTATAGGTCTATCTGATGTTGAGATTGGGAGGGTCATAGGGTTTGATATCTACATTGTGCTAATTTCCCCCTAAGTAGTCCATCTCCTCCATATATTTGTTTAATAAGTACAGTCTAAACTTACAAATAGTGAAGGCAGCTTCCTGGGTGGTGACTCCAGTCATGTACGAGAGACCTCGATTAAATTCACCTCTTCTTATCTGTTGCTCAGCAGTGAAGTTGGTGAAACGCCAATCGTGCTCTCGCCAGCCTTCGTACCAAGTATCTCGTGGCACTGTGAAGTTGAGATCCATGACTGGGCCCCATGGAAACATGCCTACTTGTGGCTGTAACAACATGACAGGAAAGTCTCTAATGACTGGATTTTTTTTAAGTATTACCAATATTACTTATATTTCCCAGGCATACAAATCTATTTGTCTTATATACTACTACTGAGCTAGTGATAATGGTCAATACATTGTGCTTTTATGACTATTCTGATATGTTCTATTTCTCTACCAGTTTGTCCCTTAATTAACTACATTGTTCATTTTTGTCCATAGTATCTGATGTAAATTAAACTTTATTACATGTTTTTTAATGTTAATTTAAAACTATAAAACATACAACTTTCAAACTGACTATATGTTGGTATTGTATACAAACAAGTCCATCCTAGCTCTTTAGGGGCTCGGTGGCCTAGCAACTTTGTTGCGTGGGCCTTGCCTAAAAGGCACATTACTGACACTTGTTGTAATGCTTAATTTGGGTAGGTTCCTTACAACACATATAAGATTTTTAATTGATTTTATTAGTCTGGACGTAGTAAACTATTCGATTTACTTGAAGTACTAGCACACCCCTAGTTTTTTTTTTCCCCCAAATTTTATTTACTTAAAAGTAAAAATATCGACTTACTTCAAACTCGTTACTGCCCAGTTCGTAGGAGCCTCTGTGTCTCAAGCACTCCACCAACTTGTAGGAACTCTCAATACTGCAGCCCAAACTTTGAGCATACACTCTGCTTGTGTTCTGTGCTCGGTATCGATCCACAGTCAGAGCCCAGTCAGCTGTCGCAGAACCACTCTGATCAACAAAGGTAATAAGTTATCTAACAAAGAAAGGGCACTTGTAACAACTATCTTAATATTTCAATTGACAAGTCCTAAAAACCTCCTCAGCTGCATAATGTAAGTATTTTTTCTAATAAGGGTTTATTAATTTTATTTCAAAATCATAACTAACAGAATTCTTTTCAATTTTATTGTACTTTGAAATAAAAGTACATCATGGCAGACAATGTTTATTTACAAAAATCAATGTGTCTACTTATAGCAATTGACTTATAGTTAAATCTCAGTTTTTAAATTATCTAGTCACAGATTGTAATTTGTCAAGTTACAAGTGGCAGATATGATATAAATTCACAGCTTTATCAGAATAAGTCAAGGAGTGATCAGAATAAGTAATTCTCGCCCAACACATGGGAGGATAACATGTTGCGGAGCAACATTCATTTTGATGACATGTGCAAAAACCACAATGACTGAAGATGTATTGACAATCTATCATAAAGAAAATCATCTTAGTTAATTATCATAAAAGTACTGCGTCCCATGAGCCTCTTACTAATTTTAAGAGAAAACAGTTGGTTCCCTAAACTCTTTATATAAACCTCTAGGAAGTTACAAGCCGACAAGCTGATGAGAGATATGGGTCAATGACCTTTGTCTTACAAAATCATGATCCACTCGACAATGCATAAGAACCATCCCAAAAAATCTTTCCTCCTTATGAGATTAAGATCTGTTTTCTCAACCTCCCTAATGAGCATATACACTCTCACATTGACGAATATTTCCAAAATACCCAGCTTTCCTTTACTAAAGAACATCATGTCCTTTTAAATCCCGTGCAGTTACTCAGACTTTTCAGTCTCTTCAAAAATTACCCTTCTCCTGGTAAATCATCAGCAATGCAGAAAATATATTTGTTGAACTTGGTCTTTTGAAAGTTTTCTGATATTCTTCATTACTCTATGTAAATATTAAACATTAAGTACCAGGAAGCTGTATTTTACTATAGGGAAATTAGTGAGTTTTCCTTACTTGAGCAATAACTCTAGTGACAATATCACGAGTGCGAGGATTAACCATGAGCAAGCCTGCTGAAGCTGCACCAGCATCAGGACCAAACAGAGTAATAGAATCACGGTCTCCATTGAAGAACTGGATATTCTCATAAACCCAGCGTAGAGCCATGGACTGGTCTAGTATGCCGTAGTTGCCGGGAGAGTTTACATCCGCTGTACTTAAAAAGCCTGTTGCATCCAAAGTTTAATTTAATAATAACAGAACAATGATAACAACAATACTACAATACAAACTAATTATAACTTATTACAATACATGTACAAAATGTACCTAAAGATATTATGATGATCGATTTCGGTAGAACTATTGAGTAGAGTTTGTGAAATAAACTCCACAAGGACAATTTAAATTATAAAACAAAATAATCTCTCACACACACAAGACTTATTTACATTTTATTTCGTAGACTTAAGCGGCCTGTGTCATTAATAATAACTAAAGCTTCCTGTAACGACCGTGGCAAGGTGTTATCTACAATATTTAAATTACCAAACGTTTCGCCCATGCTGTGGATACCACTGAGGAAGCCACATCACAACATGGGCAAAACCTTTGGTGATGTAAATATTGTAGGTATCACCTTGACACAGTCTTTCAGGAAGCTTTAGTTATTACTTATTTACATGTTCACAATAGGGATTAAAACATATGACAGTTAATACTAAAAAAAATGTAAAACAGACTAGCTGACAAGTCTACAATAATACGCCTCTATCCCTCTCCTAAACATAAATGAACAACAACTGCCAGTTCAAAATATTTCAAAATAAATAAAAATAGTCAAACAAATACAAAATTATTATTAATTACTAAACACTTACTATTCTCAGACCAATGGATTCACAAAGGAAAAGACTTAATTTCCTTTCAGAATCTCTCTAGTATAAGCGTTGTTTACCGAAATCGATCACCTTATCTGTACAGTTTTTACTTATGCTATGATAAGTTTGTGTTAGAATAGAATAGAAAATTTCTTTATTTGTAAAAAATAATATTTACAAAAGGGCGAAGTTAGGGCCTCATGGCCCTTTCTTACACTTAATCTTTAAGTGTTATGTATAAGAAATGTTAAAGTATGTTGTGTGACGTTTATTTGTATTATATTTCTACCAACATGTAACATGTCAATTACATGAACCTTGAAAATTCTCAAAATAATAATAGAAAAATCATGTATAAAGCTCAGTTACTAAAATTCACATAAAACCTCAAATATCTGCAATTTAACATCACTATGCAAAAGGAAATTTATTTTTACAAAAAAAAGTTAGATGTATCAGTATATCTCAAACAGAAAAATAAAACACCAAAATTAACTCAAATACATTCCACATGTCAAAAAGGGTTGTTTAATTCACCTCACAAGACAAAAGGGTTTAATTCACCTTGTGAAATGTAATGATAAGATCAAACAATTTGACAAAGAAAATTAATTTTTCTCAACTACTGAAAGAAAATTAGTGGAGCAAACATATTGCAAGTAATTTTGCTGTCAATATTTTTAAGGAGAGGCCGACCTCCTTCTTAACCTTACTCTGCCCATTCCTCATAGACTATTGGTCTGTGTAAGGAACTTAATCAGACAGAGTAAGGGGGTGAACCACTACAGTAGAAGGTGAATATAACTGATAAATCTTCCAGTCTAGGCTGGATTCGAACCAGAGCTATCTCTAACCCAAGCTCAAAGTTACACCGCTCGGCCACCGTCCCATTAATGTATTACTTAGTTTTTTAACTTCTCAGTAATATATAAATGAAAGGATAAAAAAAGAGACTTCCATAAAACGCAAGCTGATCAACATTTCTGTGGACATTTTCAGAAATGGAGTAAATAAGTGGGAGAATGTACCAGAGAAAGCTAAACAAAAACAATATCAAACAAAATGGTCAGAAGAAAGAAAAAAGCAGGTGACGTATGCAAAAGTATTGGGTCGACAGTAAAAACATAAAAAAAGAATAGATTTATCATCTTTTATTTATGAGGAAATTACCCAATAGTAAAACTAAATATATTTAACAAAGGAAAAACATGAGAAATAGATGAATGAACCACAAATCTCTCAAAAATAAATTTATGTAATTGCAATGTACTTTTACTGACCTAAAGCACCTAAACGATAGTTGATAGTAACCACTACGACCTCGTAGAAGGCAGCCAACATGTGACCAGGGAAGAGATTGGAAGCACCTTTGGTAAACTCTCCGCCATGAATGTAGAACATTACTGGGTACTTCTTGGCAAGACCGGATTCCACCTTGAAAAATAACATAAACTGAAATTAAAGAAATAACTTTTTGCACGGTAAACACTAAATTATACTGTCTTCCTAGCATACAACCTTGATGGTTTGTCTGTGCACACAGCATCAATGTTTTATTCCTCAATTAAGAATGTTTTCTGTAAGGAGGTGGATATGATACCACGCATCATCCCTAATTTGTCTTGACGTACATCATTTCACATGCCCTCCCACCCTACTAAGTTTTGAAGGACCCATTTGACGTACATTTTTGACAGGTCCTTCCCCTCCCATTTTGCCTCATGTAAGTAAAATGCATTTTACTGATTAGTTCCTCACACCCTTTAACCCTACTAGTGGTAGTCATTTTACCCTGTAGTGGCAGACCATTTTGAGATCTCACAGAAAGGTTTTGTAAAAAATTCTAAAAAAATATTTAAAACACTTGAGATCTGTATTGTTATATAAGTTAGAATCAGTTATAGAATAGGGAAAAAACAATTATTATATATTTATTTTACTAAGCATTTTTTTAATGTACTTGTAAATTTGTAGTTTTTATTATTCATAGAAAAATGGGTGGAGGACCATGTTTTTTTTATTTACAAAGGAGGAGAACCATTTTTTGAAAATTTATATGTAACAAAGCGAAGAGCTGCACAGTTGAAGTAAAAATGTTAATATTAGACCGAAAAAATATCATTTTTTTAAATTCTTAAAAATCAGCAAAAACTGATTTTTTACCAATTTTGATGAAGCTTGCGTGGTCAGAATATATTGTTTAAATTTTTGTATTATGGCCGTTTAAGAGTAACAGGTGAGGATACTTTTCACTAAAGCAACCACCAAAAAGATAAAAATTAAATTATGAAAAAATGAAAACTTTGTAATATTTTTAATTTTCAAGTACGTTGCGTGATCGCAATAAAATAAATAATAAATAAATAATAAATAAAATAAAATAAATAAATTTCGATTTGATTACATTTTTTTTAGTTCTTTTTCTATTTACCAATCACAACTTTTCCGCACTATAGCAACATCAAATTGTCAATTTGACTTTTTTCGCACCACTCAACTACCCATCTCTATTAACAAATATATCTAGTCGTTTTTTGTCGCTATCTACTGTTTGCTATCATATAGGACTCTGTTTAATTTTCTTTGTCCAATGCCTTCTTCATTGCATCGTTTCATCATTTGAATACTTTATTGTTGTAATTTATTATTTGAACATTTATTGCACTTGCTTACTGGTGGTGAATCGAGTAGCTGCCAGTGAGTGGGGCTTAAATTGTTCTCTTAGCAGCTATTATCCACACATCTAAACATGTCCTTTTCTATGAATAAAACTGTATGTGTAGTTTGTATGAAGACAGTGCTTGACTCTGATAAAGGGCTTCAATGTCAGAAAAATTGTGAAAGATGGTTTCATGCTTCTTGTATGATGGTTCCTGATTCTGATTATAGTGCCCTTGCAAGAGATGGGCGTAGGAAATGGTTTTGCAATAGGGTTGATTGTGCTGTAACAAATCAAAATCCTCTTTTGGCCCAGTTGAGTATTCTCACGGATAAGATCTCTGAACTGTCATCAAAGGTTCTAGAATCAAGAATCTTTATTGTCATCCCACATATCAATGTATTGACAACGTCAGAGTAATAATAATAAATAGGTTACAAATTTAAATTTCTCAGAGCACAGTTTACACCAATGAACACATACATTTAAAATGACTCGAAACAATACAGCTCATAAAATCATTTGGTACATGACACATAAAACCACAGTGCACAGATTACATGAAAAAACAATCAGTTAAAAATACAATCACTTAAACTACAGGAATAAAATTCTTCTACAGAATAAAAAGCTTTCCCTTTTAACCATTTAGTCACAGACTTCTTAAAATCTTTACAAGAAATGTCTCTTACTACTAATGGTAACTTATTAAAAAGTTGTATGCCCAAATAAAGATGTGTACAGTGCGTTTTAGATAGCCTAGCAAACTTCTGATCAATTGATTGTTGGTTTCTAGTGTAATGATTGTGGACTGAGCTTCTTAAATCAAATAATTCTAAGGTTTTTTTTACATACATTAAAATCTGTAAGATAAAAATGGAAGGAAGCGTAAGCATATCGTTTTCTATAAAGTATGGTTTACAAGAGTCCTTATAACTAATATTAAAAATTGTACGCACAGCCTTCTTTTGGCACAGGAAAACCTCTTTAGCACCACTAGACCCACACCAAAGAAGGGCGCCGTACAGAAGGTGAGAATGGAAAAGAGAAAAATAGGCTTTTAAAACTAAATTAGGACTAGTGCAAAGTTTGAGTTTTTAAGTAAAAAGATAACTCTACATAGAAGAGTACATAAAATATCAGTATGTGCTCTCCAAGTGAGCTTTGAGTCAAGATGAAGACCCAATAACTTAACGGACTTATTAACAGAGTTAACACCTAGGCTAAAAATTATATCTCCGACTTATCCTCATTAACTCTTAGATTATTTGCAGTAAACCAAAGGTAGGATCTCTCTTTCATATAGTCCATCATTACAAAATTGAGCTCTGGAAGTTTACTAGAACACATCAAGGTAGTGTCGTCAGCATATAAGATGCTTTTGTTGGGTAAGAATTTTGGAAGGTCATTAATGAAGACAACGAACAAGAAGGGGCCCAGGACAGATCCCTGGGGAACCCCCCTTGTCACCATCTTGAGATCAGATCTCTGGTCACTTAGTTTGACAAACTGGTACCTATCAGACAAATAAGAACTAAAAAGAGATAGTTCAACATCTTCAAGTCCATAATTGTTAAGCTTTTCAATAAGTTCTGAGTGAGGTACAATGTCAAAAGCTTTACTAAGGTCCAACAACAAAGCAATTATCTCTTCTCTGTTTTCAAAGCCATTAATAATAAAGGAGACAAAGTTTTCTACAGCCTTAACAGTGGATAGGTTATGTCTAAAACCAAATTGCTCAGATGAAAGTAAGTAATTATGTTCAAAGTAATATTCAACCTGTAATTTGATAATGCTTTCTATTATCTTGGACACAACAGGTACTAGAGCAATTGGACGGTAGTTATTAACATTCAACTTATCACCTTTTTTGTATATAGGCACAGTTACAGTAGTCTTTAAACATCTAGGATAGACACCAACATTGAGCATCCAATTAATAAGAATTGTCAAGGGATACACAATTTCCTTTGTAACTTTCTTTAAAACAAAGTTGGATAGACCAAAAACGTCCTCAGACTTTGAGTTACTTAGGCTACAGAATGATAGCATTACAAATATCAACAAGGTTAACATACTATATCAACAGGTTGATGCCCTCACCGAGTTGCCTACAAAAGTGGACATTATCTCTACTAAGTTGGATGAGTTAAATGAAGGTTTCTTGTCTTTGAAGCACAGAGTTGATCGGAATGAAATTGAACTAAACAAACTCAAGAAGCAACTAGTAACCGTTAAAGTGGCTCAGGGTCAGAGTAGCAATGTCCTAGATTCCACTATTGCCGAAATTAACGAGCGCAACAACTGAGCTAAAAATATCGTGATATTTGGGTTATCTGAGTCTACTTCTCTTGATGTAAATGTCAAAAGAAGCATGACAAGGAGGCTGTAACCAAATTATTTCATGGGATGTTGCCTGGACATGACATTGGCAATTTCAATGCACTTCGTGTTGGAAGCATGGTGGTGGACAACGACCCTTAAAAATTATATTGAATGATGAAGTATATGTCAAAAACTTTCTTAAGGGGTTTTCTTCCGAGCTGGTTTCACAGATTGATCAGTCCTTTGCTGGAGTCAGGGTTTCTATAGGCAGGACTAAGTTGGAGATGGATAATTTCAAGACTTTTCATTCGGAATCGGAATTGGCTAATGGTGAAATGGATCTTAAGATTATCCACAAAAACAATGTACCTCTAATTGTTAAGGTTTCAAAAAACAATTAGTTCTCAACAGATTTTGTCAAAGGCTAAACATCTATTATCAGAATGTGAACGGTTTGAGGAGCAAACTATCTGAACTGTCTAAAAATGTATCTGTTTGCTGTTGACATAATTGCTCTAGTTAAAACAAATCTTACACCTGATATTGGTGATACTGAGCTTGGATTTGTTGGATTCAACATTTTTAGGTGTAATTGTTCAGAGTGTACTAGCCTAAAATCGAGCGGTGGATGGTCTCTTATTTCTGTTCGTGACACTATTCCTGCTCAGAATATCACTCCTGCTGGTTATCTCACAAAGGGAACTTTTGCTTTATGTAGATTTATGTCCTCTTGTACTTTGTTTGGATGTGTTTACATACCACCTGGCCAAAGTCGAACATCTTATGCTGACTTTTGTGGCACAATTGATGAGGTTGTGGACTCAGCTGGAAAGACTGATCACACTATGGTAATGGGTGACTTTAATTTGCTTGGTATTGATTGGTCCAATAGTGACTGTTTTGTGGCTACCGAGAATGCTCGTCTGGTTTCTGACTTGGTGGCTGTTCATGGGCTCAGACAGATTAATAATGTACGGAATTTCCGTGGCGTTTGCCTTGATCTAGTTTTTTCATCATCTTTTCTTTCTGTGGCGACCAATGCTGTGAATACTCTTCTCTTGGAGGATATACACCACCCTGCTCTTTCAATTACGCATACTGTTCTTATATCTCTACAAGCACAACAAGCTGAGTCTGTACTAGATTTCAAGAAATTTAATTTGGATGGTATTTTTTTCCAAATTCAATATCTTTCTTTGCCAGTGCCTAATGATCTGCTTGATATCAATAGTGCTTTCAATTCTTTCTGCCTTGGTTTGGCTGCTATGATTTAACATTATACTCCTGTTAAGACGATTACTAGCGGTACTTTTCCGAAGTGGGTTTCTAATGTATTGAAGTGGCTTGTTATTGATAAGAAGGCGCACAAATACCACTATGCGTGTATGGGTGGATGGGTGGGTCAATACCACTGTGCGAGTATGGGTGGGTAGGTATAAGGAAACTGATAGTCTTGCAGAATTAAACCAATTTCGTCATCTCAAGGTTAGAAGTTAATCATCTTGTCAATGCTATGCTATTGGTATAAAATTGAGGAGAATATACCACAGAACATGAAATCTTTTTGGTCGCATATCAATAATCTAAAGTCTTCATCTGCTATTCCAGCAAGTCTTGTACTGTTCCTAAGTTACGCTTAGTCCTGCTGAGAAATGTGATCTCTTTTAAAAACATTTCTCATCTGCCTTTTCTGATTTAACCCCTCCTACTACTACGTATGACTATGGAATAAATGATTCAATACCTAAAATCTCTATCACAGCTACATTGGTTGAGCTGAAGCTTAGGTCTCTTAACCCTAATAAAAGTGCTGGACCTGATAATATTTCCCCTGTCATACTTAAGCATTGTGCATCTGTACTAGCACCTCACTTAGCCATTCTTTTCTCTGACCTAATTGGTAAAGGTATTTTTCCTACCTTTTTGAAACAAAGTTTTGTCATTCCGATCTATAAGTCAGGGGATAGGTGCAATGCTAAGAACTATAGGCCGATTGTTATACAATCAGCACTGCTAAAGTGTTTGAAAGTATATCACATGGGCAGATCACGTAAACGAAATCTGCAAAAAAATTAGTACAGGCATCTACGTTGTTAAACGTATTAAATGGATTGGCACTCTGGAAGCAGCAAAAATAGCCTACTATGCACTAGTAGAGCCTCACATTAGGTATGGCCTTACAGTCTGGGGAACCTCCCAAGGAAACCTCAAGAGAATTCTGACACTCCAAAAAAAGGCAATTAGGAGCCCTTGCAAATCTCGAGCCACTGCAAACCTGCCGACATGCCTACCGGACCCTAAGCATACTCACAGTACCCGCACTCTACATCTATGAGGCTATCTTGCACGTAGATCAATTACACCTGCAGATTCACATGGATATCCATAATTACCCAACACGCCATGCCTCAAGGTTCACCCTACCTCAACACAGAACAGCCCTCTATGAGAAAAAACCCTCATACATTGGCCGGAAATTTAAAAACCTTCTTCCACACTACCTCTGTAACCTGACAGGAAACAAATTAAAGAATTCTGGACCATCTTATATTCCACCTAAAAAAGTACATAGTATCTGAGCATTATGGCTTTCTGCAGAGAAGATCGACGGTAACAAACCTCCTAAGTTTTCAAGAATTTGTTATGTCTGCATTCATGTGCTCCAGCCAGGTGGATTGTCTTTACTTGGACGTTGCTAAAGCCTTTGACAGGGTACAACATCGACTCCTGATTGCTAAGCTTGAGGGTTATGGAGTTGGAGATTCTCTTCTTTGCTGATTGGAGAATTACTTGAGTGGAAGAAATTTGATTGCGAAGTGTGATGGAGCCACATCTGCTCCCTTTCCTGTCTTGTCGGGTGTGCCTCAGGGCTCACACTTTGATCCCCTTCTCTTCAATCTATCTATTAACGACATTGGAAGTGTCATTTTCACCAAGTTCCTGATGTTTGCAGATGATTTAAAGATATTTACGCAAGTTCACTCTGTTCAGGATCAGGTGGATCTTCAAAATACACTTCACAATATTGTCCTGTAGTGTAAGAAAAATGCAATGAACCTAAACTGTTCCAAGTGCAGTGTGATGTTGTTTAAGAGGGGATCCAACTTCATTGTGTTCAATTACAGCATTGAAGTGAATTCACTTCCTCGAGTGATTAATATGAGGGACCTTGGAATCATCATGTCACCATCTCTTAGTCCTTTTGAACATCTTCTGCACATAACGGCTAGAGCATGTAAACTTTTAGGATTTATCCTTAGATCCACCAGGGGTTTTCGCATGCATCACACTTTGGACGCATGCAAGGCACTTGTACGTCCCATTCTGGAGTACAGTACCTTTGTATGGACTCCCTACCAACTAGGTCACATTGAAGTACTTTCAAATACTCAAGATCGTTTTATAAGGATGCTGGGATACAGGCTGGGGTTTGCATATAGATACCCCTATTGAAAATATACAACAGCACTTTGAAATTCAACCTCTTCATCTAAGACGTGAACTTGCGGACATGCTGTTTTTGTACGAGCTGGTGAATGGAGTCTTGGATTGCCCGGGGTCACTTGGAGACATTGATTTTGCGATCCCAAGAGGGACGCAATCCTTGGCTATCTTCCAAAGTAGGTTCCATCCCACATCGTACACCTACAACAGTGGAGTATCTAGGCTAATGAGGGTTGGTTGTGAGATTGCCAACAGTGTTGATTTCTACAGCACATCTGAAGAAACTTTTAGAAGACAGGTTATGAATGTTTTATTTGCTTAATCTATTGTATGATCAACACTGTTGTTAATACAGTAGTTTGTATTAGAGATTGAAATGTACAGGACTTTTTATAGAATTCAAGAAAGCATTCGATTTAGTTGACCATGACAATCTGTTAAACAAGTTAGAATACGTAGGAATTAGAGGTACAGTAGTCTCGTAAACTCGACACAATGTGGACTTAAAGGGTGTCGAGTTTGCCGGAATTCAATGTAAAAATCAATCAAAACACAAACTTGTTTGCAAAAGTGTTTAATATTTACAATATAAACTATTTACATCAATATAACAGGTCTATAATGTTGTTTCTTGTTTTAATGCTGTTATAAAATAGGCTACGTATTAACTAAAAGCATACTAATGTTTATTTGAAAAAGTTGAAAAGTCACAATCAATAATGACGTTAATAAAAGATTAAATAGAATAAAAGTACAGTAAATATATCAATAAACTAAAATCGAATACTAGACCGTAATACTGTACTATAAATACATAATGCACTTATGTAGCCTAAACACTTACTTGATAAAAGTTGTATGCAAAATGTCATTGTGAGGGGAAGAAACGTGTAATTTTGGACTGCTTCTCCGATTGAGATCTGCGATGCGCTGCATCATCACGTAATCTTCTTAAAAACAAGATGTCTGCTGCCGATGCGCCATGCTGCTCGAAGTACCGCAGCGCTCCCTCCACAGCCTGAAGTCCATCACTATGACTCATCTTCTCTTCAGCAACATCATCGCCATCTTCATCTTCGGAACCATCTTCAATTCGATCTTTTTCAGTCACAGCCAAAACAATTTCACTGTCTCCTAAAGGCTCACTGTTTCCATCCTCTTGCATCCAATTCTCCACATCCTCTTCTGTTGCTTCTTCAGCGCCCGGGACCCTCCTCAACAAATCCACCAAGTTTAAGTCGCCTTCAGAATCTTTTTTTTCTTCAAACTCATTTCCCGCATGATCAAGCAGCTTTCTCCATGAACGGACAAGGGTCATGGCTGGAACTTCCTCCAAAGATTGAGAAATCCAACCAACAACATCCAGTAAATCAATTTTCTTCAGTTTGTGAATCACATCCATTCCTCCATCAATGGCTTGGATTATAGATGAGAGAAGCTTCCGTCTGTATATTTTCTTTACTGTTTGTAAAACACCCTGATCCATTGGTTGACATAAAGATGTCACATTTGGTGGAAGAAATACTGCTTTTATTTCACCATTTTGCAAGTGTTCAACATCAGGATGAGACGAAGCATTGTCGAGCACCAAGAGCGCTTTCCTGGGAAGACCTTTTTGTTTTAAAAATGTTTCTATGGAAGGGACCACTGCTGTTCTGTTGAGAAAACCACTGCTGAAATGTATATCCATCCATCCACGCATTTTTTTGGTTTCTATACCACACAGGATGGTCATAGCTGTCATCAGAGGATTTTTTTACATTTTTAAAAGGACGAGGGTTTTTAGATTTACCAATCAGGCAGAGTTTCAGTTTGTGTTCCCCAGTCACATTACTGCACGCCAAAATTGTCAGTCTTTCTTTACTCCTCTTGTATCCTGGAGCAGATTTTTCGTGCTGTGATGCAAGTGTCTGTGTAGGTAGCGCTTTTATGTACAGACCACTTTCATCACAATTGTAAACTTGGTCACCACTCAAACCTTCTTTCTCAATTAAACAGCGTAACCTCTTTTTGAATTCATTTACACTCTCGATTTCTGCAGAAAGTTTTCCCTCACATATAATAATAATAATAATATATTTTATTCCATCCAACATTTGTACAATATTAACAATGTATTAATTAGCTAGGAAATTCAAGCCATCATTTCAAGTAGGCGATGGCTAGCACAGGTGTGTTTTGCATGAACAATGTTCTTATCAGTCCAATAGATTATCACTTAATAAGGACGGTCACTGCAGTATGTGCTTGTCCCATACGCTATCTTCACTAAATTAATAGTAAGCTGCTAAATACGGTTTAACAATAAGCTAAGTGGTGCTTCACAATTACAATATTGAAGCTTGAATTATCAATTTAATCTAACAACTGTACAAAAAAGGCATCGCCTCCTCAATGGTAAAACAAGTACACTATTTCTCAAGGAAAGTCTTAATACTTTACACTAAGATATCAAACATATAATCAATTTTGCTTTTGGTAAAAAGCCATTTCTTAATTCTAGATTTAAATATAGTCAGTCTTTCACATTGTTTAAGGTGTTGTGGTAATTGGTTGTACAGTTTAGGCCCTAAGTATATGAAACTTTTATTAAAAAATGATTTATTTACCTTTGGCCTAATAAACAAACCTAAAGTAGCACTTCTAGTTCCACTATAGAGCCTATTAACTGCCGTGTTGCCACTTCTGATATAAAATACTTTCAAGACCTTAAACACAAAAAGATGACGAATTGGCAAAATATTCAGCTGACAATAAAGAGGAAACGCATGTTCACGCTTTGCTTTAAAGGTGATTAGCCGTACATAATGGTTTTGTGTTACTTTTATTGGATTTATTGTGACACAGTCCGTTCCACCCCAAAATTCCAATTATCTAGTCCAAATCCAAATCCAACAGTAGTCTAGATTGGATGAGGCCAAAATACAAAACTCGCAGCATGTCAGTGTGTAGGTAATTTCTCAAATGGTAAAATTGTCGTATGTTCCTCTGAAGTTCAGTATGCAGTTTTGAGCAATGATGCTTCCATGAGAGCTTTTCGTCTAGAATCACACCAAGGTATTTTAATTTATCAATTTGCTCAATTTTTTCACACTTACAATTTGGAATTTCTAAACAGTTATTTGAATGTATCTGTAGGTCAGATTGGAAATAGAAACCCTTAAGGTCAAAATTAATAAATTTAGTTTTTGTTGTGTTTATTATCATTTTATTGTTGTCGCACCACATTCGAATTGTTTTTAAGTCGATCTTCATATCGTCCCAAATTGCGTCCCATGTACTTCCGGAATATCGGAGAGACACGTCATCCGCAAAGGCACTAATTTCACCCTTAAATTGATGAATAAGCAAGTCATTGATGTAGATCAAAAATAAATAGACGGAAAGTACGGACCCCTGTGGGACTCCAATGTTAGTCTCTTTACATTCACTCAAGGTGTTGCCTATTCGGACTCGTTGACTTCGATTTGAGAAATAACTCACAAACCAACGTAGCGCAATGCCTCTAATCCTGCCAATTCAAGTTTATTAAATAAAATGTCGTGATGCACAAGGTCAAAAGCCTTTGAAAAATCTATGAAAATACCTGAAGACTTGTTATTATTATTAATGCTATTGTAAACTCCCTCCATAAAGTCATAAATTGCTGTTTCAGTATTTTTGCCCTTTGAAAATCCAAATTGTCTTTGGCTAAAAAAATAATGTTTATTAAGAAAGTGTAATAATCTGGTTTTCATTGCAGACTCAATAACCTTAGACAATACAGACAACAAGGCAATAGGTCTATAGTGCTGGACCAGGTCCCTGTCACCCTTCTTGAAAATAGGAACAATAACAGTTTGTTTTAGTTTATTAGGAAACAAACCACTCGTAAAGCTTAAATTTACAATATGTACTAATACATGGGATATTTCAGTATTAATTTCTTTAATGAGCTTGACAGACAATAGATCAGAACCTGTAGACTTTTTATTTTTTAGTTTTTTAATTATTTTACTTATTTCTTCAGTTGTAACAGGGTTTAGAAAAAAGGAGTTTACAATGCGAGTATAATACGAGGTATCAAGGTGAAAGTTGGGAAGGTTGATTATCAGATCTTGAGGGGCTTGAATGAAATGCTCATTGAAAAGGTTTGCAACTAACAGGGGATCGTCCACAAGGACGTTACTGTTATCTTTTACCGCGCTTATCGGTTGCTTATCTTTTATGTCTGTCAAACTATTCACAATTTTCCACTGTTCTTTCACATCTCCCTCACTCCTCATAAACAGATTTTTATAATATAATTGTTTTGTATCAGAAATAAGGCTGTTTAAATGGGTATTAAAATTATAAAGTAAGTTTTAAGATTTGTATCATAGGGCCTTCTTTTAAGTTTTATTGCTAATTTATTCCTTTTCTCTAACTTTCGAAGTAAAAACTCATTTATCCATGGACTCCTGGACTTAGCTCTTTAATTTAGCACTTATTCTAATAACCTGTTTACAACCCTTAATACCATCAGATAGAATACTATATAACATTTCTAAAGCTACATTTACGTCATCACACAAAAGAACGTTATTCCAATTAACTTCACGTAAGTACTTTTTTAATCTTTCGTAATTGAATGTTTCAAAAGTTTCTTGCAAAACAGGATAACAATGTGGTGACCTTTCAAAATTCATAATTAAACCAATCATACTATGGTCGGTAATATTTAAATGGAAAACGCCAGACTTAAAAGTCTGAGAATGTTTAAACCTAACAAAAACATGGTCAATACATGTTGCAGATTCGTTAGATATTCTAGTATGCTTGTCAATAAAATTTATAAAACTGTTATTATGCATTACTGTTAGGTAAGAGTGTGATTCGGGTTTATTACTTTTAATATCCAGATTGATATCGCCAGTTAAAATTACATTAGAAGATAAAAGTGCTATTACTTGCTCTAATTCATTAATGAATTCATATTCGGAATAATCTTGTAATCTATATATACCAATTAAATTAAAAATAAAAATATGTTGAGTTGCCTGACACCATACCGCTTCTTCCATCGGTCAAGCCAACCAATGCTTGCAGTGAAACCAGGTTCGCCCTCCTTAAACTCTTCATAAAACTTGAGGGCTTTTTCTTGAAGCAAAGGGCCTGAAATAGGAGTTCCGCTTTCTCTGTGATTCCGAAACCTCAAATAAAGAGCCTCGCTAACTTTTTCATATTCTCCTCCTTTCATATTTTTCCTCCCTTTTACAGATTCACTGCACAGTCTTTTTGAGCACCACAACTCTAGGTTTGATCTGTTTTTCTTCCAGCCCAACAATGTTGTTCTCCCAACACCTAGCTCCAACATTATTTTATTGACACTTTCACCCTTATCTAATCTCTTTAAAGCTTCAAACTTCATCTCCATTGACACGTTAAGCTGTTTTCTTTTCTTTTGCAATTCCATAGTCACGTAATCACTGCACTGTAAATTTCAAACTAAAAAAATATTACTAAAAATAAAATGCGAAACTGCACTATATAAACACAATAGGCCACCAAAACACAGTCATAATGAACAACACAACGCCAAGACGAACGGAACAGAACTGAGTTGACTGACATGCGGAAGGGACGAGACATTGGCCAGGCAGAGGGATGACAAAAGCTGTGACAGGTGACACTAGCATTGGAACGTGCTAGCTAACAATAGAGAGGTCATTTCACTTCTGCTTACTCCCTTTTCACACCTCGCTTTCACCCCCAGCCTCTCGCCGGCGGGCAACGAGCGACGACAGGGGTTGATTTATTTGTTCCCTGAGCGTGTCGAGTTATACGGAATGTCGAGTTTTCGGGACTTAACTGTATTGTTTTGAGTTTGTTTAAAACTTTCATTATGAATAGAAAGCAACAAGTAAAGTTTCAAAACACCTTCAGCTCAGCTAAAACAGTTGAATCTGGAGTTCCTCAAGGATCTGTGACATCTGCTGTCATGTTCTTAATGTTTATAAATGATTTGTTGACACTACCTTTTAATGGAAAAATTACAGTTTTGCGGATGATATAGCTATTTTTTACTCACATGGGAATGAATTAAATATTATTGAACAAATAAATAGTGACCTATTATTATTACGTAAATGGTGCCTCATTAACAAAATGCAAGTTAATGTCAACAAAACTAAATTTGTAAATTTCAACTCTCAATATTTTGATTTGCCAATTCCTCTGAAATTCCATTCTCCATCTTGTAACACGAGTCTTTGTAAGTGCCAACCATTAGAAAAAGTAAACAGTTTCAAATATTTAGGAATTACATTGGACGAAAAATTTACTTTTGAACAACATATTTCCAGCTTACATAAGAAAATTAGATCTGCTATTAGAAAGTTTTATTTTTTAAGAAATGTCTGTAGTATCGAAGTGTTAAGATCTCTTTATTTCGCATTGATTAATTTCAGATTGCAGTATGGCCTATTGTGCTGGGGTGTAAGCTACAAATATTTAATGAACAAATTAAGAAGAACACAAAATTACTTCCTAAGGATAATTCTAAAGAAAACTACGAAAGAAAGCTCTTTCCCTCTTTACAGTCAATTAAAAATTCTACCCCTTCGGCATTTTTTTTATTTTTAAAGTCTTGAGATTGGTTTTTATTAGAAGTGGAAACATAAGGAACACTAATTTATACTACACAACAAGATTTATACAGAACAAAAATTACAGACTGCCACAAGTAAACAAAGCCATTTTGAAACGTTCACTTGCCTTCTTAGGACCAACATTTTTTAATTTTCTTCCACTTGATATTAAAAATGCAATTAATTTGAAAACTTTTTGTAAAAAATCAACTACTTGGCTTTCACTGCAACAAGACATAAGCTATTTTAATATTGATATAACATTAAATGATTTGTTTGGTTTGTTCTTGACTAGAAGCCATTGTCATAAAACACATGTACAACTCTCTTGTTCATGTTTTCTTTTTTTTTTTTTTTTTGTTTTAAATTATTTGTGTCTATAGTTTTAGATTACTTTTATACTTAAATTAAATTTATATTTTCAGGAATGTAAACACTGCAGGTGGTGATTGTTGTCTTTTATTTTGCAATTATATGTATTTAACTTAATTAATTCTATATTTTTTAAATATATATTTTTTTCTTTACTAAAACTGGTCACATAACTCAATATAGTGGCCAGTTAATTTCCAAATAATTAGTATGTAAATGGATTATTGTGATTATTAGTTGGAAATAAATTCATTTATTTAATATTTTGTTGTTATTTAATACATGGTTGTTATCTTTTGATTGTTGATTACTATTGTTATTCTATCTTTGTTGTTTTATATGTATTTATAGTCACAATATCTGAACCTGCTATTACCTTAATAGTTTATCGTGTTATTATTGTTGTGCGTTGTCTTGCTGTTGCAATCATTATTATAATATAGTTGTTATTATTATTTTTTTTATCACTATTGTTATTCTCTATTGTAATTTTATGTATGAATACATGACGTAGTGGTATGCAAATTACCATTATTAGTTTGTTTTTCATGACACTTGATTACCATGAAATCAGGTCTTGATGGTAAAATATAGTATAAGATTGTTGTTTATAATGGAGTCCATCTTGAATTGAAATCTGTTGAATTTTTGTATTGCATTTTCAATGTGTAATTCATAGAAAGAATAAATAAATAAAATGAGTAATGATTCCAGTATATGTGTGTGTATGTACTTAGCTACTATCTTATGTTCCTTACAAACGAGTATCATACTTACTGTTGGTGAGTAGATATTGAGGTAAAGGCAGTCTTCATCCACATCACGGACACCTTTAGTTGCCCCTGTGAATCTTATGGGTTGGATACATGCCGGACCAAAATCTACTGCTTGAATCAACTGCCAGCCGCGATGTGGTCTCGGAGGCTAAAAATAACACAAATCGGTTTTATTACTATAAAGGTTAGATTCAGTAGTCAAATATATGGTGACATGGCATACAGCAGTGAGACACTTTAGTGAATGATCAAAAGTGAATATAATTGAACATTGGTTGGATTACTCATATTTCTGTTTGAATAAGGATTTATAGGTGTTAGTTAAAATATACTTTATTGACTACATTATATGTTCGCTCAATAATATGTTTGCTTTTGTAAAATTTATTAATGAATATATAAAGTTTACTATTATCTCTAAAGTATAGTAAAATTTTAATAGTTTTGAAGAGTTAAAATATATAATTCTAACTATTTTATTTTAACTTTTTGACATTCAAAATATGTTTATTACACATTTATATTTCAAACTTTAATGAATATATTCATCTTATTGAATATTTTTTTAATAAAACTTTTCTCTTTTACGTACCGTACGTGTTTGGAGACTAAAAATCAATGTTTTAATTATTTTCAGTTCTTCTTTATTTATTATTTTTATATAGATATATTTTACTATTACTTATAATTTTTATTTTTCAATATTGGAAATAATTAATTGTACGTAGGTTTAAGCAAAAAAGTATTTTTATTAAAATATTTAGAATTGATTATAAACTTTATTGCATGTTATCATAGTATGTAAAGATCCATTGGATGTATTAAAAACACAATGGAGGAAAGGTAATTCAACTAGCCTACCCTTTATGTGCGCATGTAAACCATCACTGATCACCTGAACTCTCCAAAATGAACATTTCTAAAAATATCACAAATAATTATCACTTTTAGAAAAAATAGCAATTTCAGCAGTGATTATTGGGTTTTGCTTTTTCATGAGAACTAAGCTACAAAAATAGACTTGGCTTAGATAATTACCCGAAAACGGCCTTCTCCGACAGGTGGAACAGCATATGGTATTCCCAAGAACACTGATACATTGGCTCTGACCCTCTCCACAGAATTCGGTCTTGGTCTGTACCCAGATCTGGGGTCTGGATCATCATACAGGTACACTTTGAAGCCCTGTACTTTGCCATACTTGGTGTCTACAAGTACATCTCGGTCCAAAGACTGCCAGTTATCTCTCTGTCTTCCCTGTAGATCTGCTCGCCAACGGCCTAAAATTCCAGGCAACCGTATTTCTTGGCCTAGTTGCTGCAACAAACACGTTCATAATTTATTATTATAAAAATTATTTAACAGCGTGCAAATAACCAGTTAATTACACGCTGTTTTACTTAAATTAGCAAAACATAAGTTTCCATTGTTATGCTATCGGTACTATCCTGATTGGTTGTATTTAACAATAGATGGATTTGTTAAACATATTCTTTGATATAAAACTGATTTTCAAAGTACAGTAATGACATTTTCGTTACAATACAATCATAAAGAAATGTTAGCAATGCCACCCTCTCCATGAATCATAAACTTACCGTTGGTGGGTTCGAACAATTAAGTGAAGAACTTAGAATTTGAACTTAAGTGTATAAGTGAAAGCCAACAAGTAAAGTGCACCTAAAGATGGAGGAATTCTTTGAAACCGGTACTGCAGAAATTACTCAATATTGGTAGCGGAATGAAAAAGAGGTATTTATTTTATCATCTATTGGAAAATAGGTTATTTCATGTTTTAAAATTGTTGGTATGTTGAATTTTATCTTCTAATTCTAAATACTCAACAAGGATTTTAGTAAAAAGAAGAGGAGAGCAGCATACCTGATAAAGAGATAAACTGGAGACGGACACTAAACAGTACATAGAACAGATAGTTAGTCAAATATTTCAGGGCCACTGGCCTCTTCTTTACTACCACAAATTGACCTACAAACATGTCCTAAACTAAAACTGAATAGCCAATATCTAGAGTTCTGTGACAAAGTTAAAAATCTAGGCCTTGCTATCAACAAATACTTGACTTGGCATGAGATAGTTACTACTACTTGCAAAAGGGAATTACCGGTATTCATAGTCTAAAGCGATTTGCTTTATTTTTGCCGTTTAATACCAGTTAAATTAATGCTAGTAAAGACTATGACGGTGCTACCTCACTTTAACTACTATGACGTTATAACTGACAGATTACAGCGTGCGCAAATCTATTTCATCAAATTCATTTTTAATTTAAGGCGTGATGATCATGTTAACCCTTATTCTGAACAGTTAGAACTTCTCAAACTTTAAGAACTACGAAAGTATCATATACTTACCCTAGTGCACGCTGTGATTCAATCATCATCCCCTAATTACTTGTTGGAGAAAGTCACCTTTATGTCCCAAATTAATAACTTTACTACAAGAGGGGGTGAATTATTGTCAATACCACTCCACATAACAACAGTTTTTAATAAGTTCTTTACAATTACCACCTGCAGGCTATAGAATTCTTTTCTAGACAGAATCAAAGTACCCACTTTGGTAGGAAGGTAAGAACTGGCTGGCAAACATATGCTATTGAACAAAATTGAAAGAGTAAACCACATCCTGTTTACTTCATGAGACTATAACCCAGATCTCATAATTTTGACAGAACATGGACTTGCACAGACAAATTTATAACTTGGCCATCTTGCAGATTATTCATGTGTGGGAGGTTCCTGCAGGAAAAATCACACAAAAAGTGGGGTAGCTGCATTTGTAAAAAAATACCTTTAACCCTCCAGTACACAGGTGGTAAACTGTAACACCAATTCACATGCACAAACTGAGAGTCCACTTCTAAAAACCATTGGAGTGGCCTCACCATTCCGGAGCACAGAATAAAGTGTGCAGACTATGAGTCCGCTAATTCATTGTCTAGCAGCGTCATTTGCAGTGTGCAACCATGTTTATGCTCTCATTGACACCTTAATTAAATAGTAAAAATATTTAGACATATTAATTTTTTGGGGATTTATTAGACATATAAATTTAACTCCACGACGTATGCACTGAAGGGTTAACGGACCAAGTCAAGCTCATTTGTACCAGTGATACGACATCTGAAGGCCATTTTATTATATCTATATATATAAAAGGCAAAGCCCTCACTCACTCACTCATCACTAATTCTCCAACTTCCCATGTAGGTAGAGAGCTGAAATTTTGTACACTTAAACTTAAATAGGACATTTTTTTGTAACTTAAATAGGACAACTTAAATAGGACAATATACTATTTGTAACTTAAATAGGACAACTAAAGTATTTTCATCTTGATAAAGTACTCCTAAGGGGTATAAAGCACCCTTAAAAGATTGGTCCATAAGGATAACATTGGGTTGATTTTAGTAAATTAATAACAGCTGTTTTGTAAATAAATAAACATGCCTATTTTGAATGTTTGACATTATACTATTTAATATTTTACTATGAGTTTAATCTTCAGCTGTTAAACAAAAATAAATGAAATGAACACTCTTGAAATAGGCTAAATAGGTGGCAAAGCAATTAGTGTGAGTGAGATACTGTACCGAAATGTAATATTGTAATTTTACGTTATATAGTTAATATAAGATAAATATAATAAAATGGCTATAGCAATGCAAAAAATACAGAAGTGTTGGCAGACACATTTAACAAGATACAAAATTGTAAAGAGCGTTAAGAACTTCTACAAATAGACATAAAAACCAAAATTAAAACACAGAAAATATAAATACACTCACATTCCATAAAGTGTACAAGCCTAGAGGGAGCTCAAAAACTACAAAGCAAGTGGAGAAGATGAGACATTTGCAAAACTTTTGAAATATGCAGCAGAATTAGTAAAAATACCATTAGGCTTACATCAATGTTTAGTAAAAGTCTGGAGCAAAATATTACCAGAACATTGGACTAGAGGAGTTACAAATAAAGGATACAAATCAAATCCAAATAACTATAGAGGAATTTTCCTTTAGAATAGCAGTTATGAACCGCTGAAAAGAAAACTTGTCGGGGCTCGGAGAATACATAGGGTTTAGACCCTGGACAAGCTGCCCAGAACAGTTACTATTACTATTGTTACTATTACTAGCATAATATGTTACTAACTATGGCCACAAATGTTATTATTACTAACATATGGCCACAAATGTTACTATTACTAACATACTTGAATGATTGGGCGAGTGTCTTTCCACACCTATGCAAAAACATCTATTTATATTAAGAAGATTATCCCATATTCCCCATACACTTGTATACATGTATGGGTGGGTCACAACCACTGTACTTGTAATGGTTGGTGGGAAGGCTATAACTACCATATTGTGTATTGGTGGGTGAGAGGGTCAATATTACTGTAAGTGTATGAATGAGCAGGTGGGCTGTTACCACTCTATGAGTATGATTGATTAGATGGTTGAATCATCATCCACTGTATGTAACTGGGTGTGGTGTTTTGTAAGTTTCTTTATAGCAAGGTGAATGTAGAAAGTTAGAAGATATGGATTGTAAGATGCAGAAGAACTGGAAATAACTTAGACCAGAAAATTTAAAGAAACTAAAAATTTAAATATAAGATTCAAACTAAAAATATACAAAAGATTTAGTCATCCGATGCAGTGGGCAAAATTCAGGCAACAGGGGTTTTGGTCACATGACACGATGAAATCAGCCGACAGTCAGTGAGAAAGTTAAGGAAAATGCATTTTTGCTTTGTAAATATTAATTCACATGCAATAAGAATTTATATTTAAGATAATTCACATTTAAGTGGAAATCAAGTTAGGCCTAGTTCTATAACAATCCAATCAGATTTAAAAAAATGTTTTTACAGCCTCATTGGACCACTTCAATCAATCATTTAGTGGTTGTCTTTTTGAATAAATTTTCTTTCTGTATGACCCAATAGTTCTACAGTCATTTGATTTTCTCTTACGTTTTTCGCCAGTTAATACCCATTTCATTGTAGGCTCATAAGCCTATAATGTGTACTATAATGTGTATAATATGTAGGCTCATAAGCCTACAATGAAATGGGTATTAACTGGCGAAAAACGTAAGAGAAAATCAAATGACTGTAGAACTATTGGGTCATACAGAAAGAAAATTTATTCAAAAAGACAACCACTAAATGATTGATTGAAGTGGTCCAATGAGGCTGTAAAAACATTTTTTTAAATCTGATTGGATTGTTATAGAACTAGGCCTAACTTGATTTCCACTTAAATGTGAATTATCTTAAATATAAATTCTTATTGCATGTGAATTAATATTTACAAAGCAAAAATGCATTTTCCTTAACTTTCTCACTGACTGTCGGCTGATTTCATCGTGTCATGTGACCAAAACCCCTGTTGCCTGAATTTTGCCCACTGCATCGGATGACTAAATCGGTGGCTATAGTTTACTGTTTCACATAACCACTATGCATTATACATTGATGATATCGTGAATAGCTGATCAAACGTTATATGTATTTGGTTTGTTGCTATGACAATTGGAAGAAGATACAATGGAATGGAAACAAATCATAAAGCAACGTCATTTTTGGTCTATATGCGTTGGAGTGAAAAACTAAAGTAATAGCTCTATTTATTATTTTTTTTAAAATAATTCTACAGCAAATGTTTAGCAATTTGTTATATGCATAGTGCCGTTTTATAGTGACAACATAAAGTGAAGTGTATATAATTGAAAAAGGATATTTTGTAAGTTAGGAAATCTTGAGAATGGTAGTAAATATGTATATAGTGTTATTTATTTGTTTAGACTAATTATATACCATTCCAAATTTATATTTATTTTGAAACCAATTTTCTTGTTTTATGGTGAAAAAAAATCATACTAAACACAGGCGGATTCATAAAAATTTAATATTTTGTATGTATTTTAAGAAAAAGTTTGCAAACTGGCTAAAGAACCTGTGGCGTTTTTAAAAAAAGTAGTAGGTGGATTGAGGATTAAAAACAGATCCTTTGGTTTAACTTAAATTAGACTCAATTATAATTAGCCTAACGACTAGAGAAACTAATAACTAATTCCAAAAATAATGAACAAAAAATAAAGTACATACCATAACAATTTGATTGAAAAGAAACAGTAAAAACACATACAAGCCAGGGAACAAAAACATTCTGACAGGTTTAAAAACAATTATTCAGTAGGCTAAGTTAAGTAGGCTACACCACAATGTGATGATCAAATGTAATGGGTGTACTGTCCTTATGTTCAGTAAATTGTAATGTCCGTAAGCACTGAACTTAACTGTGTCAAACAGCACCTCTTAATTTAGCCTACGATTCAGGTTTGAGTCAAACCACTTAAAATTTAATAAACAGCTCAAGTCTTGACTAATCACCAATAATTCACTACAAAAAAAATCGCTACTGCTTCCTGTTATTGATTGGTAGGTGGTTAAAAGACATGTATGTTAATACTTGTATAGGTTATGTTAATTTATATTTTGAATATGCTATTATGAAGATGTTTCTTTCTAAGACTGTTTTTTTTTAATATTGTGATTATTTTTATGTGAATAATTTCTTAATAAATTATTTTCATTTGACTTTTAAATCTAACTATTATTTTTGATTAGTCAACCTAATAAAAAAATAGATTATTAACTTGACCTAATGTTAATTTCTTTTAAGTCTTAAATTAAAAAAAGAAGGAACTACAAGTAGTCCTACAAGTTAGGAGTAAGATTATAGTTTTTCTTTTAGTTAGTAATTACTTATAAGTTCTTTAAAGTATTAGGCCTATATTATTTTTAAGTTGTTCATTTAAGTTGATGGATAATTACTTATGATGTGCCAATGCAATTTAAACTGTCACTTAAAGTAAATAAATGTATGATCTATTCAGTCTGATGTGTCAACTATAAAAACTCTAGGTGACTGTCACAATCCATAAATATTGAAAGATATAAACAAACAAGTCAATTTTAAGTATAACCACAACACAATGCATAAAACAATCAAGTCATTTCTACTCAACTGGAACAGAACAGATTTACATCAAAACAACCAAACAACGAGGAAGAAATACAACAGAAGAGGGTGACAAATGACAAATAGAAAACTGAATCACTGAATCATCCGGTTGACTAACAAACCAGTTCAGCTGAGAGTCATCAGGATAAAATGTCATTATCATAGACATAGAGTACACTTGTGACTCACAGGTTAGTAAAAAAACTAGGGGACACCCCTGCACGCTTCGCGGCCAACTGTTTCACTCCCGCCCTCGATACATCACGGCCACCTGTCTGAGGGGGAGCGATCACGGTTGGCTACCCAAGTTGATAAAAGCATACTCAAATTGATCTCGGATATTACCGTACATAAAATGATTACAAGCTCTTTTTTAATCTACATTAAGTCATTACCGACAAAACTACCAATATATTCTGATTGCATCATGTTTTGCAGACGATACCATCCTGATCATACCGGGCAAAAATCAACAAGAAACACAAGACAGAATAAAAACAACGATGAAAACACAGAAGAAGAACTCAAATACATTAAACTTGAAATCAATCACACAAAACATACAGAATAAATTTCACCACAAAACATACTCCATTACAAATCCAACAACTTGAAAACAATGAACAAAATAAAACAACCGTAAACCAAACAACTTTTTTAGGACTACAAATAGATAATTCATTTACATGGAACATTCATACCCAACAGCTCATAAAAAGTAAACACTTATTTTCAAACAGATTTTTTCCAAACAAATTGCATTTGATCAAGAATGAAATTACACGTTGGAATTGCTTTGTGAATTTCTAATTAGTTTTATAGAAAAAATACAAAAACATATTTAGTTTGAAGCTTTTATTCTAACCTATTTTTCAAAACTAGAAGTATGTATTCAAAATATGAATAGCAAATCCAACGCGCAGTATAATAACGTTTAAAATGACACACCTCATACACAACTTTTGGTCAATAAATAACGAAAAAATATGGATTCGCAAATAACATTGTTCTTATGGGTTTAAAACCAACATGGCCGACAGTCTCTGCACACTCTTAAAACTGTTATGTTCTTTTTAATCGTGATTAAATTAGATGAGATAGTTTTTAAAATCTTGAGCTTAGCGAATAGATTAACGTTATTCTTTGTGAACAATTTACAAGTACTATAAATTCATTCAACATTTCGGTGTCGTTCAAAGGGCCGTCTCTTAAAACTGGCTGGCTACATTCATTAAGTGGATGTATATTTCTTCAAATGAGTAAAATGTATTTTGTCTATATCGTTGCTGTGAGTAAAGTATATATTTTTATTTACCTCAATCAATCTGTGCATCTAACACTTATCAATAACTTATAACACCATGGGTTATAAGTTTTGAATAAAAATAAAGTCGCTCATAATTGTGTCATATCATTTTTTTAATTGACGTATTTTCTAGATTCTGTGCAATATGACCCTGCCTGAAATGAATTTATCTTATCTGACAACCTAATGAAAGTACGGTTATCTAAAAGCCGATAACGGGATGGTAACTGAGGTTTGATGATATTCAGTATGTCCCGTAACTCGTAAATTGACTAAATAAGTAAAATCAGTTTGAATTGCTATTATTATTTAATGACTGAACATTGTTCATTTTCAGAAAATATCAATTTACTGTTCGATTCTTCTTCCACTCTAAAAACAAGAACTGTGTAAAAGTCACAAAAATCAAGAAAAAAGTAGTGCTGGTTGCAAAGAGAAAAGGAATTGTCGTATAAAATAAAAAAAATAATTATTGCACAATGAACACAAAGATTGGCGGAACTATTTAAGAATGGACAAGGAACGTACAAGCAATTATTGTATTTAGTTTATAAATACAAATTAATTAAGAATCATTAAATTAAATTGATTAATTAAGAAAAAACTGTTCTGAGTATAGTAATACCACCTCATTAAAAACAATCAGCTACGTTACGATGTATCGCTACCGGACATACGATCACGCGTATCCAAAATTAAAACATTTACTTTTAAATGAATGTCTTCAAAATACAATGCATTTTATTAAGAATGAAATTGTACGTTGGAATTGATTTGCGAATTTCTAAATAGTTTTATAGAAAAAATATATAGTTTGAAGTTTTTATTTTCACCTATTTTTTTCAAAACTAGGCGTAAGTATTCATAATATCAAAAGTAAATCCAATGCGCAATATGATAACGTTCAATGTGACACATGATGTACATCTTTTGGTCAATAAATTATGAAAAAATATGGATTCGCAAATAACATTGATCTTATAGGATTAAAACCAACATGGCCGACAGCCTCTGCAGACTTAAGACAAATTTACTAAAGTGCGTTGAAAAAAAGAAGTTCTTTCAATCTTTAATTAATTTTACTGTTATCTAAAATATATAGCCTATTGTCTGTACTGTGTAACGGAATTTAAATAATATAAGGAATTATTTTCAATTTTAACAGTAAAATAATGTTATTTTTAGCGTTTTTTTAGGTAATTAAATAACTAATACAAGACAATTTTGTAGTTTTGTTTCAGTAATATTAACTAACGATCATTTGTAGTACAGTACACAATGATTACAAATAATGTATATTTTAAATGGTAAATAATGCAGTTTACAGCAACGTTAAGAAAAGAAAGATGCGCGATAAAAGTTTATATTTTTTAATTGAAAGAATACCGTCTTAATTATATCTTTGTTAAGCTCTTTTTTAGGTGAATTTTGTCTTGGTACAGTAAACAATATTTTCAAAACTATAATAAGAAAAAAATAGTAGTTGGAAAAACAATTTTTATATATTATTCTAACTAATGGCTGCCCTGAGAGTATTGTGGGGTGTAGTTGCTACCTGAGTGACGTCATTCGCACCGACGACCAGTTTTCTTCATCGATGTACGTATATAGGAATAATCTTACAGATTGTATTATAATAAATGTTATTCTTGTACACATAGATGATTTTCGTCCATCGAATGAGCACACCCTTTTTTCCTTCCACCCACGGTATACCATGCTTCCGCCATGGGTGGGCCTCGTACTGCCGCTCACGGTAACTCCTTTATAAATGTCACAATTACTTTATTAATTCGATTCGATTAATATATTCTTAGCTGGTGGTGTAGATGTGGGGACATGTCATAGGCAGTCTTCATAGCTATATGTAGAAATTTGATAAGCTGGAATGATAAAGGGTTGATGGTATAATTTGATAACTCAACCTCAATTAATTGAAAATATTTAGATTTATTTGCTGCATTTTTTTATTATTAATTAAGTCAAAAGAATATTGTTTGGACGAGTAAAAAGTTTACCAACCTTTAATTTTAAAAATGTAAACTTAGTATTTTTTTAAGTAGGTAGTGAACAGTCATGGAGGTTTTAATCATTAATTTTTGTCTCGTGCGACCTCCATAATGTGCGACCCTACTAAAAAAAGTAGGTATTCTGTTGAGGTTGCAGTTGTTTTTCACAGGTTTCGGTGTGTATGTTTTCTTGTGTCTGTTTGTGTTTAAAGCTATTTGTTTAAATACTGATGCAAATTATATTTAATAGTTTGTACCTGTCTGTATAATTTGTCATTTTATTAAGAATGTATTAAATATTTTGTAACAATGTCTTACATTCGCTCATCAACACTCATTCGCCAATATCTTGACGATCGGCGTCTTACGAATAAATGATAATTGGACCTTTTTCGTTAATTCACTACCTCTACTTTTCTTAGGTTAGTTTAGATTATGTTAGGTTGGTTTATGTTAGATTTAGTTAAGTTGTGTTCGGGTTTGGCATGGTTACGTTAGGCTAAAATAAGTTATGGTAGTGAATTAACGGAAAAGATCCAAATAATTATTTATTATTGTTAAGACTTTCTTTCTTTTGTAAAATGCCTTTTTTTTGTAAATAATGTGTCTTAGAAGAGAATGAATTCTTTGTATAACTGTACCTGTGAGAGCAATAAATAAATTTATTATTATTAACTTCAAAGAGCTATCAAAATATATCCAGAAAGATTATAGGAAATTTAACCACTCTTCTTGTTGCAAGTATAATGTAAAATTCTTAACTTGTACAATCAAGAAGCTAATTATTGCGAACAATCTATACAATTACTATATATAGGGACCGGACAATTGAAACCTCAATTTCCTGCTGACTCATCGGTTTCTCATTACAGTAATCAATTCCTGATGAAATGTTGAACACGCGAGAACAAATTGAAGGACGTCTTTTTCAGCAGCCCCGAGTTCAAAGTTTTTAACTAATAATATCTAACCTTTGACATTTTGAAGGATCTGATAGGGCTTTGTCGATAGATTTGGTGCCGGTACAACCATAGAGCACGAATTCTTATTCTGTACTCGGTGGGTACAACCATTGATTTTACTATACATAGATATATAGTATATAGTAAAATCAATGGTACAACTCCTCATATACGTCTATAACTGTAAGATATTTTTAAGAGAAACAGTTTCGTTTACTTTTAACAAGTTTTTTAATACAGTGCTTTCATTTCAAAGTTCGCGTACGTCAAAATTAATACAGAACGATTTAAAATCGATTAGAGACATTTGTCATTATCCATTTGTCTAAAATCATCAGATAACCAACGAACTATATTTTTTTAGAAACAAGTGAAAGAATAGAAACTAAGTTAATATACCGTGTGTCTTTCTTTTTTTATCTTTTGGCTAACTTTTTGTGGCAATCCCTGCCCGTATATATAAATAACCACAACTATGTTAAACAATGAGATACATAGATTTCGGAAAGAATTATTTGATTGAAATATTGCAACTTATTTCAAAATAATGTTTCCTTTAAAGCCGAGGTTTGGGAATATTTAATAGCGTACGTTTGAATTGCATTTGCTTTCTTTTTTTAGATTCAAAAATTAGTATCCATTAGATGATTTAGTTTTAGACGATTGACTGGTAACGTTATTATAATTAAATAAGGTTGAAGATTGCCGCCAATGCGGGTACAAGTAGTCATTGTTATCCCAGCTGATTATCATTACAACTACTCACTTAAAAAAAAGATAACATACAATATTTGTTTTCAAAATTTCCGTTTAATTTGTTATTTTTAAGTTGTTGTTGCAATCAAGCCTCAAAAATTATATTTTACGAATAACATGGAACTTCTATTACTATTCAACATCCTTTTCGTTGCTTTTGAGGCTTTGCAATAGGAAATTATATTACTCTATGTAGCAATAAGGAGCCATCCCTAATCACGTAACGCTAAAATCGTTCTTTTAGACCCCACCCCCGCGTGTAACTGACATGTAACTAAAATATTAACCCCCTAAAAAAATCACACAACGTTGTCACCCCCTCTAATTTTTGTCGTCCACTTTCATGCATATTTTCATTTATGATAAAGTCATTGTTTAGACTTTCTTCCGTTTGTTTTCTAATGGGTGGGTGGGAAGAGAATATATATCTAACTTTAATATTTTTTCATTAGATTTTTTTCTAACATTCGTATTTTTTGAAATTTGTTAATGATGGAGTATCAGATGAGGGAGACAAAGGTAGTTGGACATTTGCCATCATTACGTGAAAATTACCAATCACGACGTTTCGATTTGGTAAAAACCCAATCCTTTTTCAAGTGCTAAAAACTAAATTACATCTACACAAACATGTTATAAAACTACGTTCTTAAACTAATAACGTAATAATAATAATGTTGATATCGTGACATTGACAGCGCCTAATTGGTTATATTAATTTAACCCTGTTAACATTTTTATATTTAGCAGAAGTTCATTTTGTTGTACCCCATTCTAGGATCTAGGTTAAAATGTAGATAATTATTAAAATAGATAAGTTTATTAGTTTAAGAACGTAGTTTCATAACATGTTTGTGTAGATGTAGTTTAGTTTTTAGCACTTGAAAAATGTTTGGGTTTTACCAAATCGAAACGTCGTGATTGGTAATTTTCACGTAATGATGGCAAATGTCCAACTACCTTTGTCTCCCTCATTCGTATTTTGGCGAAAAACAATACAATTTTGTGAATGAATTTAAACAAATTGCTAAGGTTAATAGTTACGTAACACTGCGTAGAACCCCCCTCCCCGTAAGGGTGCATAATGCTGCCGAAAACCCCCTCCCCCCTTTAGAAGTTACGTGATTTAAGTACGGCCCCATATAGAATTTACTTATTTAATTGTAAGTGTATTAAGTTATCATCCTTTTCAAGCATAGCCTTCAATTCTTACTCAACTTTACATATTTTATTATGAGTTTCATAAAAACTACAAGCAAAGTCTAAACTTAAACAAAATACTAGACCTAGTTTTAAGATCTTACGTGTTACTCTTTATGTTATTCTGTAATTAATTTCTAGAGAAATTTCAAACGTTTTCAGGCACTAGGCCATCTCATGACATTATAAAGTGTTTCTCAAACTGTATTTACATTGAAATTAGTCGTTAAATATAAATTAAAGTTTCTAAAATTGGTTTGTTTGCATCGGTTTAGAATGGCTGAGAAGATCGTTTTCTGAGTTAAAAAGCCTTCGTAAGTAATTATATTGTTATCATCGTACGTTAGTTGCGGGGGTGGGGCTGGCGTATCGAATCCGTTGCGCATTCTTACGCATTTGGGCCTGCTGAACATCACGTAAGCGCGTTTGCAGATTTACTCTTACATGTACTTTTTCCGTGTATATTTTCATACTGTAAACGCCGTCAGTTTGATGTAAAGTGAGGTCCGCAGAGCACGCAATCGAATCGATCACATCGCCCCCTCCCCTCCAACGTGGGCTGATATTAATATAATTACTTGTGAGGGTTATATGAGAAAACGCCCCTCTCGGCTATTCTATATCGATACAAACACAATGCGACTAAACATGGATTTGCTCTCTAAAAAGACTTAAAACAATGTAACGTTTCAGAATAAATCCATGACTTGTATGCTTCCAGAGAAAAGGTTAGAAATAGAGTATTTGATCAGGAAGCAAGAACTACAGTGAGTGAACGGGTAGAAAACAGGGACATACTGAATGAATGAAGAGGTTTTGCGAAGATAGGAGAAAGAAGGGCTGTAGCCAGCGCGGGGGGGGGGGTCAGACCCCCTGCCGAAATGTTAGAAAAACATTTTTCATTTCAAACATAATTTGTTTTTAGAAGTCCATCCTATAATGTGACAGGAATGTGCTATTTAGGCTACATATTTGGTCTTTAAACTGTTAGTAAGAGAAATTTTAACTAGTTTCCTGTAGTGAATGTATGGGTACTCTTTGATCTGGGAAAGAGAATATTATATGCAGATGCGGTGCGTCCCATTACGTTGGCCCCAGTACTTCTTCCCCTGTCACCCTTACCACATTAGACACTAAATATTTGTATGAAAATAGATTAAACAAGATAGAGTACTGCAGTGTGCGTTTTCACTTTGTTTGTCAGGTGGGTTAACACATTTGTTAAACAATGTTTGTGTTAATTATAGCCTACTTTAACATTTTTCTAATGATCTAGATATTTAAAATTTAGTTTACCTGTAGTTTTAAAAAGAGCATTTACATAACAATTTTAAAATCTGTATTTTAAAATTAAAATTGCAGAAGTAAATGTACTATGCACAGACTTGTGCTTATCATTTAAAACTACTCTTCTTTAAAATATTTATTTTAGAGTAAATTAAGTGGGACTACATATTGTTATTAATTAATGTTCTGAAAAAGTAGTTATCTAGATATTTGCTTTATTTTAGGATTATTGTACAGTAATTTCTTAAATTGAACTCTGGTTTATAAATGCACGTTTCCTAACCTGTATTTTAAATATCTTTTAAATATTTTATGCACCATTGTAAATCAAAATAGTATAACATAAAATATTTTTTTCTTCAAGCTATAATAGAAATAAAGTTATTTAGTTTGAAACAAATTAAACAACACATTCATAGTTTAATCTATTTGTCAAAACTGGTCTTATATGCTGTATAATTTTTATTCACTGTAAGAAAGTTACTAAGCAACATTTAATTTTCAATATTTCCTACAATTCAGAACTTTTGCAAAACATATTGTTTTGGACAGAATTAATTAATTGCTATTTTTAACAAAAGCGCATGAGGTAGATAGTTTTTATCCAAAAGTCTGAACTATGCCTGAGAGAGAAAAACTTAATTGAGCTCTAGATACTCATCCATCTAAACAGTAATTCAACAGAATAGAACATATATTTGGCTTGCATATGACTGAAATCATTATTCTAAAAACTGCTCTATGTGTAAGAGAATTTACATTTATTATGATTGTCATAATACATGACTTACATTTATGATTGTCACACTGAAAATAAATGTTAAGAATGTGATGAGCTACTGACAAATTATTATTAATTTTAACATTTATTTGTATTTTTGAAGGCATATTCAAGAATATTGCTTCCAGAAGACAGTAAAAAAATATTGGGAAGAACAGAGCTTAAAAATAAATAGAAATTGGTTAAATCAAAAATAAAAGGAACTGCTATTGGAATTAACAAAGACATTTTAATGTTTATTTCATCAATTTCATTTTCGAAAAAATATAACATTATCTAAGAATATGAATTAAGATTAAATTGTTATTTTTTATGAAAAAGTGTATTTTATTTGACCCTATAAACAACTTCAAATGACTAAAACCAAATGAGTTTCTTGGTTTATTTATTGTTAATTATTACAGGCCTGTTGTTAATTTTTTTATTGGTAAGATAAAATATTGCCTTGGAATGTTAAATCTAATAGAATTTAGGTATTTATTGGGTTTAAATGTACTTATCAAAATATGTATTTTAAATCACCCATATTTTTTAAAGCAAAAAAAATTTTATATAGGATATTAATTGACTTATCAACAGTTCAGGTATTACCAATACCATCAACAGTAATATACAGTTCATAGTAAAAATAATAGTACTAGCATAGGTAAGGAATACTAATGTAGGCATAATAATAAGATATTTTATTTTTTTACTTTATTTTATGGTTGAAACTTATTTTACATTGTGTAGAACGAAGTTTCTTTTAAAAATAACATTGAAATTGTAGTAATCTATTTTTACTTTTTTTTTTAAATAAGTAAAGTCAAAACATTTGTTTGAAACATCTTATAGATTCACACAAGTAAAAAACAAATTTGATAATTACCTCGTTGTACATATACGTATCACGGTCCTCGCCAGGCGGCAGGCCTCTGTTGATGGTGGGGTCATAACTGTTGGGGTTAGGCCGGTTGGGTGAGGGGATGAACTGGCCAGGGGGTAGTTCCAGACCGTACCGCCTGTTGTTGTAGATGTAGGTCTTGTAGTTGGGGTCTCCGGGCGGTGGCACGGTGAACACCTCCCTTCCACCGGGCTGGAGAGGTCTTCCACCCGAATACTGGCAAGTTACGGGAGAAACCAATGAAATAAACAAAGCAGGCAGATAGAGTGACCTTGACGCAACGTTCGCGAGTCGCGCCATCCCACGTCGGTTACAGGACAGGTTTCACCTGGGCGACGCCCCTTCTCACAGCAGTCAGTTGTAAACAATTGACATGTTGATCTACAGAACAGCTGTTCTTATATCACTTGACACTTATACTTTACTCGATCAAATAGATTAGAACAGAAAAGTATTAATTTAGCCGTGTAAATTATTTAGATTGAAAACTAGTTTTTAAATGGCGAGTAAAATGTTAAACAGTTAAAGATACACTTTAAATTTTCAACTTGGTATTTTGAAATTACAAATAAGCACAACACACAAGCTTTAAAACCATTAGTTTTCTATCTCAATTCAACTTGTACTTACAAATCTTGTGAACTCTTATTAAAATTAACACATCACAAACACCATAAGCGTTACATATAAACACTGTGTAAAAGCTAGCGACTGCACTGAAGGAATTAATTAAATTCCCACAATTGTTTTCGCTCGTCAGGCTCCCTCCCACACGAATTCCACTCAGTTAACGTGACCCGGACGAACACCCACTGGACTTTTGGCACGAGAATGGTCGTAATGAGAATTTACACGGCCGCCACTAGAGTAGTTTTTATGTCGAAACTATTACTCCACGGTCCCGATAAGTGGGGCGAGACGGCAATGACGGCGATTACCTCAAGTGAAGTGCTGGCTTTGTCTGCCGTTAGTTTACACACTGGCCACCTCACCTGAGAGCGCTGTCTAACCTACCTGTCCAGTTCCAGTTCTTTCTCTCCTCTTCCGGTTCCGAATGCCCTCCCACTCCACCATACATTCTAGACTAGCTGAAATATTTATTTGCATGTGATCATTTGTTGATAATAATACTGACAGTGAATTTCGCACTGAAGTTTGTTGGAATTATGTAGTCCATGTTTACTTTTTATTTCTTCTATCCAACTTGTTCCTGATTTCTTTGGCGTTTCTTTTTCTGATACGCTTTCGCTTATTTATTATGAAATAACATATTCTAATTTGAAATATGTTGCTGAAATTCTGGAAAATTCCGAACACCCAAAAAGAATATTCAAAAAACCGACAGTTAGATCTTGAAAATCATCTTGTAAAATTGAAGAAACAATATATTTTTCACTACACTACTATGAGTTTAGCTGTTTTCGTTATGTGTTTACAACCTGCGAAACATCATATTTTCAACAGCTGTCTATTGTTTACTACCGAAAGTAACATTGTTTACAACCGAAAATTTTCCACAGTCAACAACACTGTTTTTATTCCGTAGTGTAGTGAAAAGTATCGTTCAAAACTCGAGTGAAAGTGTTTTGTATGTTCTCAACCATTCGAAGTGCTTGACAAGTCTCGCACTTCAAACAATGGTCTCGAACATGCAAAACCCCACTTTCCACTCTTGTTATGAAATATACTATTACCTTATCTATTTTTCTCATACACCAGCGTTTATTAATAAAATTATGGATATATTATGACTAAAATAAGAAAAAATCTGTATAAAATTAAGTTACCATACCACAACACATTTTATATAAAAACTATATTTAATGAAATACAATTATTCAATAAACATACAGAAGACTTAAACAATTTAAAAAGGTGAATTGTATTTATTCCAGAAATATATAATCCTACAATAAAACTGAAGATTTCCTAGAAGGCCAGGAGAATAAGAATAAATGTATGCCAGCTTTGAAATATTTCAAAAATCTATTTATTACTATCAGGATATTAATATTAATATATTATACAAGAAGTTCTATTTAATTATTTGATATTTCATTTATTTTGTTAGGTTATGGAATTGCAACAATTAATTAATGATTACTATAACAAGATGTAATACTAAAATCACAAGTATCTGAGTTTCACAGACATGATTGGCATTATACATCAAACACTTGATTACAAAAAACGCTTTAGATCTTGCCAAGAATCAAGTATGTCCATTGCCATTCCATACATATTTGATAGAAGTAGGAAAATGACAAATGAACATGTCCTAAGTAGTAAAATAAGGCAATACATAAATAAATATATCAATGAAATTAATAAAATCTAGATCATACTCAACCTGTTGTAGGCTGTGTGGAAATTATTTATTATAAATCTTTCAAATTGTAACTATATGTTATTGAAAAAAGTTGACTATGATACCTGTATTTTGAATATATGAGCATTAGAATATTCTATTTTAATGCATTGCGGTGATCCAGTTTATTTTGTTTAACAATGCTCTGTTGCTTGTAAAATACCAATCTAAAAGTATATATAAAATAATCATAATTCTGCATATATGTAACTAGTATATTGTGATAGTTATTGAACATGGCCCAAGTATCACTAAAAGACTACATAATGCCACACTACCTAGGTGAACCCTTGCATGTGGCTTTACTAGAACAGAACATAATAACGGTGAAGTCGCCGTTTACTCAAGCTCACAGCTAAATAATATCACAGTAACTTCAGTGTCAGGCTGCAACAGAATGCATTTGTGAAAATATACTGCTGGAAATTGAACAAAAACAAACATGTCTTCATTTAACAGACTACGGACTGCCAAGCAATAGCCTGGAGACATCATCTTATCTGAATTGGATAAAAACGTTACACTTAATAATCCTGTACTGGGGGGAATTAATGTAGACAGCCTAGTGTAAAGTGAAGGACGAAGGAAAAAAGAAACCTAAATGATATGCTTCAGAGCCGCTGCATTTGCAGGCTCCATCTCCCCCCGACAAGATTAACAAGCCTGTCAAACCTGCATCACCAACACCAACGAATCCGAGATATTCACTGAAGTGATACAAACAGGCCTCTCAAACTATACCGTTCAGAAGTATACTGTAGCAATAGATAAAACAAATCACACACCAACCCAGTTCTTTAATTGAAAACCATAGACGAACTTAGAAATAATCTCCAATTGCAAGACTGGACACAATTCAACAGGGATGACAATGTGGAAAGCGCTTACAGCACTTCCAGCAGAATATTTTAATCTGCACTGAATACTGTGTGCCCACTTAAAATGTGCAACATAAGAAATGGAGGAAAAATATGTGGGATGCTGAAAGTGGAACTCTAAAAAACTCCTACTTGCAGGCACTTATAATACTTTTTTTACTATTTTATTTTGTATACAATGCCTTACAATCAAAATGCCATATTGATTGTATGACACTATAGCTACATATGCTATACAAATGGCATAGAATTGAATGGCAAACGATCAGTTATATGATTGCTGAGTCCAAGTTCAAACTATGGATCACATAGTTAATGTGTGCCCATTGCGTTCTTTTCAGGTGTGATTAGATGGTCTTTGTTCAATTGGGGAAGCAGGTGTTGAATGGTTACGAAACCTGGATTTACCTCTGTGATGGGAGATCGATTTTTAACCACTATGACACAAGAACTTTATACTTTAGATTTTATCCAGTCATTGTTTACAGGTATATTTTTAGATATTACATTTTTACTGGCTTTGAAAGCCATACAATATTTACTTACTTGGAGGCATTAAACAAAGAGATCACTATCAGCCACCCCGAGGACAAGCAAGAAAGCGTACGACAGGAAAAAGCCATATGTACATGTAGGAAGAAAGTGTTCAACCTTAAAACAACTCACCAGACTTGATAAAAAGCAATGTGGAAGGTCATGAAGAATGATAGAAAAGAAAATCTACCCCTAGTAGGACTAACAGATTAACATCATACACCTAAACTCTCATTCTTTGCACCAAACAATAAGAAAAATTCATCACTTCAACTCACTTAATTAAAAAATACTCAGCTAGGAACAATGAAATCAGCTCTAGACTATTAAAATGCTGCAAACAAGAAATTATTAGTCCCCTAACAACTATTATTGCCAGATGACTTTCCCAATGTATTTTTTCTAGTGGAAAGATCAGTTGAGGATTCAAACTTTGGATTTTAAACTTTGCAGCCAGGGTTACCTTAGCAATATTTAAAACTATATTATGGTTTTCAATAGTCATCATACATTTATTCGTAACTTAGTGAAAAAACAGGTTTGTTTAATACAGTTCGATCGCTTTGATAGCCACCTTATTAGAGAACCTGAGTGAGAAAGACAAAGCTAGTCATTGAAGTGAGACAGAAAATGTCTTCTCCCACCACTGAACCGACGTACCACTTTAACATTTTGTTGTCATGGATACGCTGTGGGAAGCTCCGCCTACTACATCATCGTGCTAGGTGACCATTGGCGGCCAAGGCACGTGGTGGTAACTGGAATCTAATGCAGCTGGAACATGGCATAGGGAGAAAAGGCGCTGCGATAGGAGTCTGGAATCTGCTGATGTAGGGTGGTTTTTTTGTCATTACATAGTTATATTGAGGTTAAATTATAATTTGATTTGCGATATTATTGTGTTTTAAATATAAATATTTTATTTGGAATACTTATAATGTGATTGAAATTTTCAGTGACATACCTTCAACTGAAATAATATTTATCACTACTTTGATTATGTTTTATTTACATATTACTTCATATGCAATTTTAAAAAGTGTGCTTTGTTAACTGAACAAGTCGTGATAGATCTCACAAGAACTTAATATTCGATTTCAATATGATGTATAATATCTACAAAAATGACAATATACAAGACTATGGCTATATTATTCCGACTTTTATAATTCAAGCATGGCAAGGAGATCAAGTGCCATGCGCATCGTATCCCACCACAATTTTACCCGCCGATTTTGCCCGTTGTCCCCACTCCCAATACTGCCCCTCACACCAAGTAGAGACAGAGTGGTGGAACACTTCCTCTCTGCTGCTGGAAACCCTACATGCACTAAATTTATCATGCAGGTCACTTTCAACTTGGCCCAATTATAGTCATCAATCTTTTTTAAACTACTAAAGAGTACACAAATTTGATAACAATTTGCATATCTCTGATACTTTGTAGCCAAGAGATAACTTCAGGGTTTGGTAATTTTGATGCTCATTATTGTTGGTAGAAGGAATCATTGCAATAGGGGCTGCTTACAAGTATATAATTGATTAAAGCTAGAAACAACTACCTGAAGCTCTTCACACTTTGGATATTGTTGTTTCTGGCAAACATTTAACTTGGACTGTTATTTATCGGAACAGAGAAAATCTTTTATTTCAACCACGAATGAAATTATTTCTTGGTTAAGAAATTAACTTTGTGTCAAAATGAACTAAAGAAAAACAGTATATTTGTATGTGATGTGATAGTCATCTAGGTCACAGAGGTTTACACTCTAACGGAGGCCTACAACCCCTACACAGATACTAAGTCCTTGGAACCGTATAGTCAGTTGAGTTTTTTTTTTTTTTTTTATTTATGAATAAACAATTTGAACGGAAAATAAAGATTTATATTTTAAAATTAGCCTGAATTCAATCAGAGGTCTTGACGGAGTGCCTAGGTAAGTCACAGGGTGATTAGTGATTACAATCTTCACCTAAGAATCAACAATTTTCAAGATCTTCGTTGTTTTTACTTAAGAAATTTGTATATAATTTTTGACTTATTTATAATGTGCGATCTTGGTCAAGAGAAAATAAAATAATGCAAAGAAAATGTTAACTAAAGAATAGAGTAGCAAATAAAATACAAATAAATGAAAAAGACTGTTAACGAGAGAATGTGATGAACCCTTTTTTGCAAAACCTGATAACCATCCAATAGTAAATGCAAGAAAATGCTTTGAGAAGTATACATTCTTTGCTGGCGTAGTGACTCAGTGGCTAAGGCTTTGGACTGCGGAGACAATGTCTAAGGCTCGAATCCCCACTGAGCCAAAGAAAGATCGGTACCTCACTCGTTGAATAACGTTGATGCACAGGCCTGTAGGCCCATACCAACTGTCGAATGAAGTTTAAAAAAATATATATAAATATATATTTCAAGCAAAGAATTTAAAGACGAGTGGCTGCCGAGCTGACGGTGACAGTAGTTGCCACCATTAAGATGTACCAACTAAGCAGAAAGGACTGCCAGATGATGAAACTATTCCATGTGGTCTACTCCAGGATTGTCATACAGACCATCTGAGAGTAAAGGGTTAAAATAACTGTTGCTAACAAAAAAACAGGTAAAACAAGGTACACATAAGTTAAGTCGAAGGCATAAATATTTATTAAAAGAAATTTTATATTTGAACAACATATTTTTTATAATAACACTAAAATGTATAGATAAAGTACAACCATATTATACAGATATATTAACACCAGATTGCTTGTTTTACAAGCCCTAACTCTAGATGACTTTTCTGTTCCTGAATTACACAAATGTGCATGAATGAACATGGCTTGAACTTGAATGTTTTACTGAGGTAAACCATGCGGTCAGTTTTCTTGCCAAATCTATCACTAAGAATTTTTCCGACCTTATAGTAGTCTTTTGATTCCACTTAGACTCCTCCTTGTTCTATCAGTGACATATTGATATAAGCTTACTAAAATGTTATGGTAAACTTAGTTTTTAACTTTTTTTCATAACTTAATTCATATAGTGATACACATATAGTAGGGGGAACCATACATGCTCATATCTGAGCTGTAACTCAAATAGACTAAGTGATGTACAGAATTTAAAAATACATCAATAAATTTACTTGGAAAGTGAAATACTTTGATATTTTTAAAAAACTATAAATAACAATTCAAAAAAATATTGTTATATAGTGACAAAAATTTGATTCTGAAATCACTCTTAAATAGAACATAAATTAGGCAAATTTGTGTGGCATATGAACTGGCAGTAATTTACCAAATAATAAGAACAGCTAAATCAATAATTGTATATGTAAAATGTGTATTGTAATTGAATATCATACACCTTTATACGAGGATTGTTCGTAAATTAAGGTCTCCAATGTTTCATCTCATTGTAGACATATTTTTATTGCAAAAACAATTTCAGATTCTGAAATATTGTACACTTCGCTATTTTTAAACAGAGTCCATTTTTTGATCAATGCAATTTTGGAGTCTTTTCGGGGGCTTGTCATACTCGTGTCATACCAATATCACGCCGACTCAGAAGAAGAAAACACTTGAGAATTTCATTCTCTCAAGTTTAGTTTCGAGTTGAGGAACAAAAATAGGAGTCACTGGGGGCCCAATCAGGATTGCATGGTGGATGATCGATCATTTACCACCCAACTTTGGCAATGAGATCCATTGTTGTTTAGGCGACGTGAGGGTGGGCATTATCATTTAGCAAACTAATGCTCTTTGTCAGCCGACCTCTCCTTTTGTTCTGTAGAGCCCGACAAAATCTTGTTCACGGTAGTCTTAGAGATGTCCTCTATCTATTTGGCATCCCTCTCATACAGTCATTCATCAATTCACAAGCAAAAAATCCTCAATTTTCCTTACTATCTTGTCTGAAACTGATGGAAGGCCGCAACCGGTCTCAACATGCACGTTTACTCGGCCTTTTGAAACGCATATTTTTTATCTCTAGACACTTCTCTCTATACATGTCAGCTGGTGATGGATTTCAAAAGTGGTTGACTCTCTAAACCAGAGGAATATAATCACAAACTGCAGTTCACACTTGGCGGGAACGCCAATTTTCTCTTCCAATGTCAATGGTTTCTAAGGCAAGACTGATGAGCATCATAGAGAGGTGGGAACTGGCCAGAATAATGGTGGGGGAAGCGAGGAACGTGTTACTGTTGTCAGATTTACTCTAGCTTGCTCTGTGGCAACGGGAGTTTGTTGGAGACTTTGATTCATGAACAACCCTTGTACTATAAGATTTTAAACCAAATATTTATATCATAATGGAATCACAAAGTATTTATGCTTAATATAAATTATAGCCTGTTTGGCCTTTACAGTTAACAATTCATTTATTAACACTACCAGAAATTTAGACTAAATACACCATAATTATAACATACAATCTTCAACCATCCTGACAGGTATTCCTCGGGCAATCAACGCTGCAGAGTTGCTGAAGAGAAAGGCAGTATCCCGAGCATATCGGAATAGACGTAGTAATTCTGGCTCCTTTTTTTTGCAGATCAGATCTCCTGATGGGCGGAACTGAGAGAGATCTATAGGCTTACCAGGCAACCAACTGTTGAGTAGTGTGACTGTCATGCAATCTGTGTCATCACTCATCACCGTCCAAAGCATACCAACCATACAGGCACTACAACACACATTTGGAAAATTGAAACAGATTTATTAGGTATCTTTTTTAATTTATTAAGTATCGTATAGAACTTATGATAAAAATATCTGAGTTATTCTAGTAAAGTTTTAATATGACCTGGTTAAAAAATCTGAAACTATTTTATTGATTAAATTATAAATACATGATCATCGGTAAAAGTACAAATATTTTTCTTATGGGGGCTCTCACTCGCTCCTACAACTCACCAATTACATAGGCTGAACTCTCAAGGGTCCAAAACAGCGCTGAAGCCCAAACATGCAACACTCAAGAAATGGGGCTAAACTAGCTGGGTGTAAGTTTGTTTGCAAAGTTAAGAATAATTTGTTGCTGCTTTCAGCATCATTATAAACCTGAAATAATTGATATTGGGCTTGCTGGGCATGTCACAAATCCCAAATGGGTTAAATAGAACAATGTATTTCTTGAAATTTTGAAAAGCATTTTTTTTTTCTAGATATATAGCTATGCAAATTGATTAAAACAAACCAGCCAGCCATAAAGTATTTATCAGAAACGCCAGAGGGATGTGCTCGGCCTCCGAGTTCCTGCAGAGCAACACTGCTGCAACCAAACAGCAACGGCAGTGCTACCACTCGTAATCTGGAGATGTCGTCTGGCCTGATGATATGGCTGCCGTTAAAGTGGCCACAGTATCTGTAGGAAAACCAAGGAAACGTCAATGTACACTGAAAATTGGATAATTCGAACCTTAAAGAACCAAACAATAAATTTGAACATCCACACATTGGAATCACAAAAGTTGAACCTGTACCTTGAAATTACAAGCAAAAATGTTAAACTGCAACATAACACAAACAAAATTACAACTTTTAAATAATCCAAGGTAAAGGTTTATAAATAAAATATTATTTTAGATCATTACTAAATTTAATTTAACAAGTAAAAACAATGATGAAATTGTTTACTGTACAACAAGCCATTAGCACAGATTGTGTTGCCATATCAAACAATAAAAAATTCTGAGTTTGAAAAATATTGATTAATGAGCCATACAATTTCAATTTAACCAATACATAATTTAAATTGTTCAAAATTTCGACCATTCCTTGGATAGAAAATTCTAGAGGCAAATTATATACTCAAATTAAATAGCATTTCAGATTAAAGAAACTAAAATCATACAGGTTCCATTTGTAGCTATAAAAATATAAAAGCAAAATACCTCCAACTGACTCATTGCGAAATCTATACAACTACTGAACAGATTTATATAATTTAGAGGGAGGGAAGTTAGCTTTAATATCATAGAGACCCATTAAGAGAAGATTGATTGAAATGCCATTCCTAAGGGGTACAAACAGCCTCTTAAAATGTCCTTTTCCCCATAACATTGGCACTAGTTGAGCCGAATGATTTATTTCAAGCAGCTGATACATGAAGACATGACACAAATGTGTATGTAAACAAAAAAATAATACACCTGTGATTAAGAAATTGTTAGTTTAACCCTCTCAAATGTGTATTCAAGACACGGCACTTTTGTCAAATAGCAAGGCAAGTGTAATAATCTACTGTAGTTAAAAATAAATTAACATAACATGACTTTACTTGATAAGTGAAGATTCTTAAAATTAATAACCTCGTAGTGAGGTTTATTCACTCATAAGACGCTGATCGTCAAGATATGGGCAAATGAGTGCGATGAATGTAGATAACGAGTGTAGTCATTGTTATTAACTAAGGTAAACTGTTCCTCAGAAAGAGCTATTTATTAATAGCCCAATAGCCAGAGTAACTAAAAGACCTGCAGCTTTACGAGGAATCCGAACCACATAGTGTTGGTCTGATTTTCAGCTAACTGAAAAATCTGACACTCAGTTATCTTCCCTGCACAACATCTGAACCTTGACTACCATCCCACATGAACACTCCAGACTTCTCTAGTAGTGTCCACGTCGTTGGCAACCATTGAGCGGATGCCGTGTCAGTATTAAGAGGACCGAGCATAGAGCATATCATTCTTTAAACCCTTTCTTTTGGTGTTTCTTTCTTGTAAAGAAGCACGGGCAGCGACAAAAATTACTTTTGCAACCAATACAACAGTCCTTTTTAGTCTCTAGTATTGTTCAAATTGTTACTTTCATTTTCTTCTTATAACACATATTGGTGGGTTATCAAAACTTTGCACATCATCAATATAGTGATTGAGGATCACCAAAATCTAAATAACGTACCAACTCCAACAGTAATATTGCTAAATAAAAGTAGCAATACAATGTCTAGTGAGTACCATTATGTAAGACACTGGTTTGTGGATGGCCGCATTTAAGGAAATAACCCTTCATCAAAATTATAAATCCAGCAATTTTATTAAATGTTCAATGTCACAGAGCTAAAAGGGTCCACTTTTTTTAATTCATTGCCAAACAAATCACCATATTTTGTAATAATGCTTTTTTTTGAGCCTGTACATTGTACACCAGCAATATTTTCAATTCATCATCAAATTGCAAAAACCGTTTCAATCATAACAACCTTTTTTTAGTATAGATACTTACAAAAAGACATTGTTTTCGGTGAGAGCACAATTAAACTGCTCTTCTGTTGGAGTCGTCCCTTGAACTCCTTTCCAGTCAGGAATCCGTTTGCTTAGAAATTCAACGAGTTTCGATTCAGTCTGTTTAAGATCCTGATCAGGATTTACAATGTAAAATCCCAAATCAAGTCTGTCCACCTGTCTGGAACATAATAAAAATATATCTCTTTAGTGATAACACAGAACTCTTCTCTCTGAAGTATGTAGCTGATCAGAAATAAAAGTTTACAGTACCTGCAGACTGCCTAGAGTGGTTGTTAATCCAACTGGATTATGAATTTCGGTGATAATTCACCATCTTCTGATCCTAATACATAAACTTGATTTCTTGACATACATGGTCACATCACGTCTAACTAAAAAAATTAATATTGTCATTGTCCTAACAGCAGAAGAAAAAATTGAACTCAAAAGAATACAATAGGGGAGAAGCTTTTTATTCCAAAACAAAAGTAAACAATTAATTGCTACTCAGACTAAAAAAAAAAATTAATAACCATGACAAAAGTTACTATACTTGTCCCTTAATTAAAAAACATTATAAAAAACTACAATGACATTATCAAATACAATTTTTTTAGGCGATAAATAATTATGAATAATAAATTACCTGCATCCTCCCACTATATGGTCTTTGTGTTCATGGAAGAGACCATGTAAAATATGAATGGAAGGCACTCTTGAGACAGGATGTTTTTTGAGGATGTCCATCATTTCCCACGGCAGTGAATCTAGTTCCTGTTGGTTAACACAATTTAATTTACTTTCAAACATTGACATTAGAAAAGGGAAATAGAAACAGGACAATAGGTGTGATTAAGTTATATGAGGTCATGAAAGGAGAGTTATTGCAATTAAATTTAAAGTCATTTTGAAAAATATATGTTTTATTAGAAAAGAAGTACTTATAAATATATACTTATAGATATTTTGAGTGACTGAAGAAGGAGACAGTGGCCCCAAAATATTTCACTAAACCGTTTTTTCTTTGTGATGTGAATGTGTTCCTATCTAAAGTATAGCAGTTTACCAGGTATGTTGATTTTTTTGTCCTTTCATTGCTAATGAAATCCTAGGCCTAGTGCCCCAAATTTAAATTATAAAATTACCCAATGAGTCACAACATCTGACTGGGAGCTTGTGACAAATATGTGCAGTACAAACCAGCATCTGACTATAAGCCTGCAGCTAAATTTTGTGAGATAAAACATACAACATTACAAAAGCGTAAAATTAAACTGAATAAAAAATAGTTTTAATTAAATTCTAAGTTGGTTCCATAAGGTCCAACCTTCTAAAAGACCCTCTAAATGTCTTTTGTCATAAGGTGAATAGGTAGTATGAAGAACTGTAATTCAAATGTCTTGGTTTTTCATTAGTGTTATAGATCTTTATGCTCTATGAAGGTAACTTAGCCCAATATTTACCGGTAATTGACCGACAATGTGCTAATGTTTTCAAAGCATTCCAGGACTGTAAATTCACTGGTGAGTTATAATTTGTATATTGCTCCTACTCTGTATTTATTTGTTAAATATACTCTTCCATTAACCCATTGGCTGATCAGACGTGGCCTTCATGTTTCATTCCAAGTGGACCGATAGCTCAATGACGTGACGCTGACATTGCGACACTGGTTGTTTACAGTTGCGTCACTTGGCCCTCGGAGTCGGTGTTATCGCTGTTACAATGTACCCATTTGTTTAGAGGTGCCTATCTGTCTGTCTCCTTATCTTATCTTTGTTACTGTTTCCTGTCACTGCTGTCTCTACTACTTGATATTAGTTGGGGAATTTTGGTCTTATCGTTTTGTCGTGTTTGTGATTTCTAGTAAAATGGAGAATAAATTGTGATCGTCTGAATTATATAGACTACTAATATGGTCAGTGTAATGTAAATGTAATATAAATAACAACAAAACATGTAGAATTCGCGAGTGCGCTAGGCCAGCAGGGCAGGTGTAGCGCTGAGTTGTGAATTTAATTTGTACCGTTTGGCCCAGCGCGCACCACGCTACACGATGAGCCATTGGTTAACTATTGATATATTAGGATTAAATTACTCCCAGAAATTAATTACCATAAAACATAAATGATTAGAACTTATTGAGTATACCTCGTCTAAAATAAGAATAACAGGATGCCTGTTTGCAACAATCAGCACTGATAGTTCCTCTTTCAAGGTTTCAATTCCTTTGATTAAGTTAATAGCCAAGGCCTTAGATTCTACAAGACATGTTACTGCTGATACTATCTCGGCAGAAGTGAGGTGCACAGCTGCTGAAGCCACACTGTAGATTAGCTGTAGAGTCCGCTTGTCCAATCTGCCAAAGTAACATTACATAATGATTAGTATTCCCTGCAGTGTGTTTATTTATTTATTTCAATCAAGATCTACGCTGATAATCCAAAACTACTTATTTGTATTGCATCTGGAATCAAATAAAAATACTCAATTTAAAGCAGATTTATTATATACTTAAAAACCGGAGGACCTATTTGATTTTTTGACAGATTTTTAAATTTCATGGATTGGTATATTAGGAGAGATAGGATATCAGCAAACTTACATAAGAAGACAAGTCCACTGACACCACAGTAGTAGTAAACAAATACAATAATAATACATTTTGTTATTATTAACATCTTTTCCGTTAATTCACAACCGCTTGATAATTAACATCGCCACACATTTTACGTCCAGAGCAGTATTCCTTAACCGCTAGGCCTTGCTTTCCAAGAACTTCCAAGCATTTGGGGGTAAGGCAATTATTGGATTTACCAATTTGTTATCAACTTTAGTAGCCACCTAACCTAACCGTAATTGCGATAAAAAAAGTAGTGGTAGTGAATTAACGGCAGAGGTCCTATTATTGTATTTATTTTACTACTAATGTGTCTTAGTGGACTTGTCTTTTTAGGTAATTTGCTGAAGTCCTATCTCTCCTAATATACTAATTCTTGGTCTAGTGCCCTGTAACCTATCCTTAAATTTCATGATGCAATAACAAAATCTTGTTTCAATATTCATTATGGGTTCTGGTAAAAAAAAACTGATTAAAATGGCTCTAGATACATTGCTTTAAATGCTTGATATTCTAAGCGAGTAACGTAAAATACATTAGTTGCAAGATTGACCTAGACTACCAACTAACAGTGATTGATGAAGTTTCCAACTGCTAATTTTACTAACACAATAGCCAATTATGTGATGAAGTTATATATTTGTTATAATATGCGTGTAACACACCTTTAACTGGTTCTGTTAAATTACACACATTCAGTATGCATTTTACGGTATATGTATATTTTAACATGAACATGTAGCAAAATTATGCACATATACAAGAAAAAAAACTAGCATGGAATAGAGACAAGATTTTTTTTTAATTTCCTCTAAATCTGCTTACTTGATAGACTCGTGTTTGTCAATGATGTTGTTAACATGGCTGTTGACCTGGTCCTCTCTAGTTTTGCTGCAAAGTCTTCCCAGCAGAAGACATTTCCATTCCTTTAGAAACCTGTTAGACAGTTCGGACACTACTTCCTGCGCAGTAAGGAATTAAGTTTCTTAGTATTTTATTTCAACATCTTGTATTATGTATGGTAAATAAAAATAGGTAAAATGATTAGAAATTAGTGGTGTGGTTGTCATTTCACTACTTCACACATTCTTATATGAGACACAACATTGTGCATATTTTAAGGCAAATATGAATGATGATATGAGTGTAGGATAAATGTAGTCTGGTTACTAACTAAGTTCAGCTGTTCCACAGAAAGGGCAATTTATTAATAGCCCAACAGCCAGGGCAACTAAGGATTTATAGTTTAGATGCATTCAAGATCCAAGCTACTGTCACCGTATTAGGTAGGAACTAAGAAAGAAATCTTAACATACATTTTCAGATGAGGAAGACAAAGGTTGTTGGACATTTGCCAACATTACGTGAAAAATACCAATCACGACATTTCAATTTGGTAAAACCCAATTCTTTTTCAAGTGCTAAAAACTAAATTACATCTAAAAACATGTTATAAAACTACGTTCTTAAACTAATAAACTTATCTACATTAATAATTATCTACATTTTAACCTACAATTTAAAACAAAATGAACTTCTACTAAATATAAAAAATGTTAACTGGGTGAAATTAATATAACCAATTAGGCGCTGCCAAGATCACGATATCAACGAAAAAATGTTAAAACACAATTAAATTAATATTCCAATGAGACTGAAATGAAATTACATTAACTAAGCATAAATTAATATATGTTACCTTCTAGGATCTAGGTTAAAATGTAGATAATTATTAATGTCATGCTAGGATGTAGGTTAAAATGTAGATAATAATTAATGTAGATAAGTTTATTAGTTTAAGAACGTAGTTTTATAACATGTTTGTTTAGATGTAATTTAGTTTTGGGTTTTACCAAATCGAAATGTCGTAATTGGTATTTTTCACGTAATGATGGCAAATGTCCAACAACCTTTGTCTTCCTCATCTGATACTCCATCATTAACAAATTTTAAAAACATACATTTTTAATGCCAATGGGATATTAAATTAACCATAGTTTCCTGTAACTATAATAAAACTATATACTGTAGTATTTTGTCCTCACTTCACTAATTGCATATTTCCAGACCTGTGCAAAAGTGAATCAATATAATCCATTCCTTAGGAGATAGGTTGATTCCACTATTTATAGGGTCTAGTTCATAATAGTCAAAGAGTTTGGTAGCAGAGTCATCAAATGTCTTTCATGCAGGACAGACTGTCAGAAGCAGACACAAACATGAACCAAGTGATGTCTAGCCGTTTCTTTTTATGAGAATTCCATTAAAAACAAATGAGAAGCTAGTTGAAGAGGTAATTTTCTAGATTTAATCACCTAGCATTTTGTGGGATGTCATGTCTTGAAAAATCAGATAATTTGGAGTAGATAAGATCTTTTTAAAGTACCTAAGTTCTGCATCTTCGTTTAACATTTCCGGAGCCATGGTAGGGGAGTTCCAGTGAAGGAGCCGCTGATAGTCCTTATTGACCTATTTAGTTCTAAAATGACCTCTGGTTCATGCAAACTTTAAGCATAAAAGAGAGGAGAATGGCGTTGTGTCAACAGTAATATTTGAACTTAAAGTGTCTCTTGGGTGGTGCTAAATGACCAATTACATTACCTTCAGATCGTTCTCACCCTGATTTTCTAACCTAAAGTTTCAGCCAACAATCAATTTAAAACACTAAGTATTTATAGGTTTAATTGGTTTTTGGGATAGTCTGGAAAAGTGTTTTATCTTATATATTAAAAAAAATCATGAAAATAAGTCAAGACCATACATATATGCACGGGAGGAACATCAACAAGTACATTATTATTATTAGTATTATTAGTGTATGAAGATTATCAACTACTAAAGAAAAGAAATTTAGAAATCACTGTATAATATATTAATTGTGTGGTATTTGTACGTTTAGAACAAATAGTTCAACACCCTTCCTACGCAATAATGCAGGTGGACTGCACGGACAAACCTTAATATTCTGAGAAGCTTGCTCCCTCGCTTTCATGATCTTCTTGCTGCTACCTTCTTTCATGCGGAGGTGTTCTTTGACAGCTTGTTTCATAAGATCAAACAGGGTCGGCATTCCTTCTGCCCCTTCAGGGGGTCCTACTATAACCCTCACTGGCACCCTTTCACTAAAACAAAACCACACAAACACTTTCAATTCATGTGCAAGATTCGTTTACTTAACAGCATGAATACTCAATACTCACTGAAATTAAATAAAAGGATTTTTTCACATAAAAGATTCACTCAGTCTTTAGTAATTTGGGTAAATTTAATTCTTCATTGTATGTACATGTTTCTAACAAACTTATTGTAATAGTATTGAATTATTTACAGGCCAAACAACTGAACTCTTGAAATAGCTCGATGATAAGCTAACGTGCATTTTGCTAGGCAACAACACTACAGCGGCAGGATCCAAAAGGATAATGATTCAAGCGTTAAAATAAATAAGTTCATTTACTCATTATTTATATTTACATATAAGTTTGTCATTTTTTTCTTTTCCTGTTTATGTCATATTATTTACTGTCAATTGAAAATAGAATACTGTCCCTAATAAAGAATGGTTATTATATAGAGCAGAACATTTGTTGATTTTCTTTCTGAACAAATTTTTTCATAGAAGATGTATTACTAAGAAACAAGAGTATGATCATTTTTCTCAGCAAAATGCCGGGAAAATTACAAAAATGAGAAAAACAAACAATTTTTTTTGGTAAATATTTGGTAAATATAGCGCTATGGGTACTCAAATTAAGCGATATTTGTCCCGATTACGAATATGGCAGTAGTTTTGCAATCAAACTATTACTAAGCGTTACTAATAACTAAAGCTTTCGGTAACGACCATGTCAACTGTCGAAGTGTTATTTAAAATATTTACTAAGCGTATTAGTGCTGGATATATGCCGATTTAAGTAAAGTTATGTTTAGTAAAGTTAAACCTTGAGTGCTGGTCCTAAACGGAAGCCATTTGAAGAACTTTTTAAAAATTCATACATTTAAAACCATTAAACATAGAAAAGTTCTACTTACATGTCTGTATTCTATATTTCTTTTTCTTTTTTTCAGTATACAATTTAATATCACATTTTGTTCGTCTTATAATGTCAGTTTTTTTAGTAATAGTGTCTACAACAACAAAAAATCAATCCAAGGGCAATTGAGCATACAAAATAATTTTTAACATAATTTAATCACCCTATTCATACAAAACTAAGTAAAATAAGTACTAATAAAATACTTGTTTTTTATTTACATGCCTTATTTACACTTTGCAATAGAGTCCACTCACTAAACAATGGTTCTGAAACGTGCAGATAAAAGCAGTGCAGTCTAACAGTTACAACTCAATCATTCTGGCTAAAAACAGTACAGTGTGCACATTCTAGAGGTGAAACGGCTCACTAACATCACTAGAGAACATATAGATTACCATATTAATACTCAATAGGCTATTTTACAAAATTAAAACATCAATCCTGTAAAACTACGGGATCCGCATTCTTCATAAGTTATGCTACTCCGTAAAAATACGGAATCCGCAGTCAGTGTTAAAAAAATGAACCACTCTTCATGTAATATGACATACAGTTCATAAGGATACTTGACTTACTCAAGGACTTCCCCACAAGGCAGTTGGACGATGTGGATACTTGTGGGCTTCTGAACAGAGTCCTTTGGTCGAGTGCTGGCTGTGATACTGGTGTGAGGGTCAGCCTGCTTGGTCAACTGAACGACTGTCCACTCTGGAGAGAGACACATATCAACAACTAAAAGTACTGAAGTTGATATTGGTAAATTCTAATATATTATTCAATTTATTACATTTTTTAAAATAAACATTTTACAAGGCTTTTCCCATCATCAGGCAACAAAAATAAAAGGTATAGCAAGTGCCTATAGTCAGGCATAGATGAACATGAAGAAGCACCTAAATCACTATCCAGTGATCATGAAGGAAGTTTAGTGGACAAATACACATAATAAAGGGATCAATACGAGGTGCGGCTAGAAAAAAACCGGAACTGTAGTACTGGTTTACAGTAGTACACCGGTTTACTGTCCGGTAACCGGAACTGTAGTACACCGGTTTATTTAGTACTGGTGAAACAATAAAACGAATGCAATAAGGCTGAAAGACGCGTGGCCTGTCACGTGACTCTCGCTCCGCCTACTGCTCGAGTTTCATCTGCCTCCTGCACTCAGTCTGCCCGTGGCGTCTGTTTTAAGTAGTTGACGTTTTGTCTGTGCGTCGGAAAATGTTGAGTGTACAGAAAGAACATCGTGTTAACATCAAATTTTGTTTCAAACTAGGAAAATCTGCAAGTGAAAAGTTTGTAATGTTACAACAAGTGTACGGCGATGATTGTTTATCGCGAACACAAGTGTTTGAGTGGTTTAAACGATTTAAAGATGGCCGCGAAGACACCAGTGATGACACTCGCACTGGCAGACCATTGTCAGCAAAAACTGATGCAAACATTGAAAAAATCGGTAAACCTGTTCGACAAGATCGCCGTTTAACAATCGTAACACTACACTGCTCTGATTGTTAAACGGCGATCTTGTCGAACAAGTTTACCGATTTTTTCAATGTTTGCATTAGTTTTTGCTGACAACGGTCTGCCAGTGCGAGTGTCATCACTGGTGTCTTCGCGGCCATCTTTAAATCGTTTAAACCACTCAAACACTTGTGTTCGCGATAAACAATCATGGCCGTACACTTGTTGTAACATTACAAACTTTTCACTTGCAGATTTTCCTAGTTTGAAACAAAATTTGATGTTAACACGATGTTCTTTCTGTACACTCAACATTTTCCGACGCACAGACAAAACGTCAACTACTTAAAACAGACTCCACGGGCAGACTGAGTGCAGGAGGCAGATGAAACTCGAGCAGTAGGCGGAGCGAGAGTCACGTGACAGGCCACGCGACTTTCAGCCTTATTGCATTCGTTTTATTGTTTCACCAGTACTAGTCCGGTTTTTTTCTAGCCGCACCTCGTACCTATAGACATACAGCGGTTATGGTTACCCCACCCATCCACGTATAGTGATGACCTTCACAACCACTCATACATGTCCAGTAGTGATGAACCTCATACTCACTCATACACATGCAGTGTTGATGACCCTTTCACCCACATACAGTGGTGATGACCCTACCATCCACGTACGAAAGTGATACCCTCCCACCCATCCATGTAAAGAGGTAATGACCCTCCCATCCATCCACGTAGAGTGACGAACCTCATGCCTACTCATACACGTGCAGAGATGATAACCCTCCCACCCAACCATACATATACAGTAGTGATGATCATCCTACCCTCCCATCAACCAATAGTGGTGATGACCCTCACACCCACTCATACACGTGCAGTGACAATGACCCTCTCACCCATCCATACATGTACAGTGGTGATGACCCTCCCAACCATCCATCTATGTACATTGATGATGACCCTAACACCCACTAATAGATGTACAGTGATGTTTAACATCACGCCCAGTCATACACGTGCAGTGATGTTGACCCTCCCACCAATCCATACATGTACAGTGGTGATGACCCTCATACATGTTCAGTGATGATGACTCCCAAATTAAAGTAACTTCCAGATAAAGTAGTGTAAAAGTGCTTTTAAATCAACCAATACTTACTTGTGCAAAAACTCACCTGGAACTACTGTAAGTCATTTTTACAGTAAACATTCAAGAATACTACTGACAACTACCTAGAACATTCATAATAACATGATTCACAATAACTAAACCCAAGTACATAACTGCAAGCCTTTTACAATATTCTAGCAAGATACAATTTATACTCAATATATTAGCTTTATAACAAACATCCTTAGCTTGTTTGTCTTATATTAAGCTATTTCACTCTGCAACATCATACTAGCAATACACAATAGTGACGTAACAACTGATACAACATAAATGTCAAGCACAACGACTATGAAGAATTCAACGACTACTGATACACATTCCAGAGAAGTGTGACCCACAGCTGCTGACTGTGCAGCCAGACACCCGGCATCATCAGCAAAACAACTCTTGTTAAATGATTAATTTATTTATGTGCAAACCTTTTGGCATCTCTCTGAGTCGATTTAATAAACCTTTTTCTTCCAGTAAAGCTATTTCACTGTCAAATTCAACATAATTTCTTTTAATGCCATGTTCCACATTACTTGCCACCTTATCAGAACGATGATTCTTCATCCTGTAACAAAATGTCATATAATATATTAAAGGACTGTCAAACATAAGACTAATCTAACATAATTGTAATTAAGTTTTCAGGAAATATCTATATAATTTTAATAAAATTAATTTAGTAATTGTTACATACTATACTAAAAGACACCCATGCACGCTTTGCATACCAACCCCGGCACTTGCTGTGCTTGATACACATCACCCTTCGGCCTCGACATATGAATCTTGACAGCAAAATTATACTACTGTATAACGTAGTACGTTATAAACTGTATAACGTAAAGTCACAATACTACATTAATTTAAGTATCTCATTCACACTACTTGCGTTGCTAGTTATTTATTAGTATAAATACCCAATGGTATTACTTAGTCTATTTCAAACGTGTTCATTTAATTTATTTTTACTTAACAGCTGAAGATTAAACTCTTAATACATCAATAGGATAATGTCAAACATACATAATATAATTGTTTATTTATTTTCAAAACAGCTATTATTAATTTACTAAAATCAACCTGATGTTATCATTATGGAACAATCTTTTAGGGGCGGTTTCTACCCCTTAGGAGTATTTTATCAAGATAAAAATACTTTAGTTGACCTATTTAAGACCTAAAGAAAAGGTGTACAACATTCAGCTCTCTACCTACATTGGAAGTTGGAGAATTAATGATGAGTGAGTGAGCCAGAGCTTTGCCTTTTATAAATAGAGACTAGCCGACAGCCCTTGCTTCGCTACGGGGTTATTCTCTGCGCTTGCTTACTCTTCCCCCGTGGTTCCCTCTAAACCATGACGTCAATATAAAAGCTTGACCTGCTACCGTTCTTCTAGACAACTAAGTTCAATGGTCTAGAAAACTCTATGAACGTTCTCCTTACGTAAAAAGCTTAGTGCATTAGAAATTATCTTAAGGAATAAACCATCTGATGTACTTTGACTCATGGTGGGTCATCAATTTATGTCAAAAAAAGCTTTGAGTTTGATGTGATAGATTTATCCTATTATTGCATTGATTTTATTTGTGAAGCCTCAGCAATAAAACTATTGGATTATGATTTTATCATTGTGACTGTTTATAGGGTGCCAAATTCAAATTTTAAGGTTTTCTTGGATAAATTAGAAATTTTAATGCCATATATTGTATCTAAGTCTTACAAATATTGTGCATTAACAGGGGATTTTAGGTTAATATTTTGGAGACTCATAGGTTAGATGTACAATGTTTTTTACATACTATGAGATCTTTTAATTTATTTCCAACGAATTTTACCCCAACAAGAGATTTAGCCTGTTTGGACAATCTTTTCACAAATGTTGATAGTAGAAGTTTTGACTACACTTTACTTGAACAAGACTTAATATCAGGCTATGCTGGTTTATGGGTAAATTTTGCCATTATGCCAAGAACATCTAAAAATAATCCACAGTTAAAGGAAACAAAAGAAAGTTGTAACAAACGTTTAATTTCCTCTGAAAAGCTAAATAATTTAAATGAATGTTTAAGTAATCTTAACTGGGCTAATATATATAATAATTGTGATGTAAATATTTTTGTTAATTTATTTGTGAATATTTTAAGTATTTATGTTAATATGTGTTGTCCAAAAATATCTGTGATAAGGAAACCTAAGACAATCAACAAGGGGAATTGGTTCACTCATGAATTAAATATTATGAGAAATCAACTATTAGCCTTGTATGACAAATGGAAGAATACTTAAAGTTTAGTGGATAAGGATAATTATAGACATTTTCAAAAGCATTACAACAAAGCTATTAAAAGAGCAAAAATTGCAGCCAATAACAAACTAATTTCAACTTAAAAAAATCGCTGTAAAGCTGCGTGGAAAGTTGCGAAAGCTGAGTGTAATCTGTATTCGACAACACGGCCACCAATATCCATTAGTCCTGACATTTTGAATAGCTTTTGTGAATGTGGCAGTAGATACAAATAATAAAACCTGTTCTGATCTGTTGGCAAACTCTCCTCAGCCACATCCAACAAGTAGTTTTAAATGGAAACTGATTGATGAAACTATAGTTAAATCTGTTGTAAATACAATGAGTAATTCCCTTAGTGAAGATGTGTACGGTCTCTCAAATTATGTTTTAAAAAATATTATTGATGTAATTGTAGTACCACTTACTTACTTAATCAATTTGATTTAAATCCAAGGTTTTTACACATGTTGTCTTAAGGTTTCTAAAATTACACCCATTCATAAAAAAGGAGATGTAAAAAACCCAGAAAACTATCATCCCATTACAATTGTACCTATTTTAAGTAAAATAATTGAATCTTGTCTAGTAGCACAACTGTATGAATACTTTGTAAATAACAATTTGCTATACAGTTATCAATTCGGTTTTAGACCTAAGCATTCAACTACTGATGCAGTTGAAGCAATAGTAGACTTTGTTCTTAATGGTTTTGAAAATAAATTAGTAGTAGGATCAAGCATGATCGACTTATGTAAAGTGTTTGACACTGTCTCTCATGTCTTGTTGTCTAAAAAGCTAGAATATTATGGAATTTCGAACAAAAGAGTTACAATTACTGAAAAGTTATCTTACAGGTAGAAGACAGATGGTTTGTATATAAAACAAAGATTCACAATTTTTAAATGTAACGGCAGGAGTACCACAAGGGTCAGTATTGGGACCCTTTCTTTTTTTGGTTTTTATTAATGATTTTGGTTATAATGTTTCATCTTTCTCTGTCCTCTATGCAGATGATACAACCATTAGTAACTCTAGTTTAGATATATTAGATGTAAAATGTCAACTTAAAAGCTTATTTGAACGAGGAAAACAATGGTTTTCTGTTAATGATCTGTCAATAAATGATACCAAGACTGAACAAATAATATTTACTTTAAAAACCCATTTATTAGATGTAGACAATGACTTATTTAAACCTGTAAAATTGCTTGGTATCTATTTAGATAGCAAACTCTGTTGGGACGAACATGTGAATCATCTGTGTAAAAAACTGTCCAGAGTTACTTATCTTTTAAGGAGGTTGAAGGAGTGTGTGAATCTGGAAGTTCTTGTCATTGTATACTTTGGTCTTTTTCATACTCACTTAAATTATGGTATACGCCTTTGGGTAATTCAAGTTCAGCTAAAAGGGCCTTTATTTGGCAAAAGAAGACTCTTAGAATAATAAATGGATTGTCCAAGTCAGACTCATGCAGAACAACTTTTAAACAATTCAATATTATGACTCTTGCATGTATATATATTAGCTGTAACTTGAACTATGTTACGGCAAACATTAGCAATTTTAATGATGTAAATTCAATTCATGACCACAATACAAGACAAAAGCAAAATCTTGTGAAACACAGTACTAGACTGAATAAGTGTTTTAATAGTTTTAAGTATCAACAAGTTTTGCTGTACAATAAACTGCCGATTTCCATTAGGTCACTTCATTGTAATAAATATAGTTATACTATAGCTAAGTGGCTTAAAAATAAAGCATTCTATACTATTGAAGAGTATATGAATTGTGATATGTTGGACTTGACAACTTAATTTTATTCGTAATTTATTGATGATGCCTATTGTAACCTGTTTATTTAATGGAAAATAAAATTCTTGATTCTTGATATGACACTTTAAGGGAATTTCAAGACGGTTTTCTCAATATCGTAAATTTCCCAAACATATTTTACACGTAATTGTATAGAGAAAAAATAGATATATACAATAATAATTAATTGTAAACTCTTAATGTATCAATAGCATGATGTCATATATACAAAATGGACATGTTTATTTATTTACAAAACAGATGTTATTAATTTATGATTTTATTTACAAATCAATGAAACAACATAATAATCAACTTACAAGTCTTCTTTGTGATCATATCTGATGATTGTTTGTTGACGAAGTGTTGCTGCATGAGCTTCTGTCAAATGATATATGCCTTTCAATTCATTGTCCGTTTTAAAATATAGGTCAGCCAAAATTTTATTCATGACTGAAAAAATTTAAAACTATTACATTATTATATCATTTTACAGCTCCTACATTATTGTAACAAGATTTTGAATTAAACTTGAAAAATTTGATAGAAATAAAAACCATATATATATATATATATATATATATATATATATATATATTTTTTTTTATTGCGATCACAGAGACTTAAAATATTATTCAGACTACATTTCACAAAGAAACAAATCTGAGGTTAAGTTATACAGCTGCTCTAAGCCAGGATTTAATGTAATGGGGATAAGGAGAAATAATATACATCATAGGAGATAATATATAATAGGGAAGTATTATTATATAATAAGAAATAGGGCATCAGAAAACTTAGCTGAGAAGAAAAGTCCCAAAGTGTACACTTGACCCGAGATGTTTTCCTTCACACTAAAAAGAGGTTTTGGTTCTTCAGGGCACAATTTTTTTAATTGTAAGTATTGTGACACAGCTTAACTTAAAAACGATTAATGCATTTTTAGGTGTTGAGGACTAAAATTACCTTAATAATCACTTTCACTTTTCCAATTCTGTTAATAACATTCACTTATTACACACACCACGACTAGTTAGCCATAACTGGTGGTAACAAGACCACGATTTATCATAATGTCCTTTAATAAGCCAGTTATAACTTTTAACCAGCTAACTCTTCTATCCATTGTTTTTTGCTTGTCCTTCATCGTCCTATACTTCCACAGAAATATTTTTGGGTCAGGATGCGTTTTAATAAACAATTACCAGATTGTAGGCAGATTAGCTATATAGCAGCTAAATGTTTCCTAAATTTTTAAATTTATAATAAACAAATATATAAAAAATAAAAAATAATCCATCTCATTTTAATACTGATAAATAGTGAGAAACAACCCAAACAGTCCGACAATAGGGAATATATGCTCGAAATTAACGGTGTACCTACAAAAGACCCTTTCACAATAGCTCAGCACCTCGACTCCTATTTTGTGAATGTAACAGAAAATTTGTCACAGCCTACCATAAAGAAGAAATGCAATACCAATGGTACTGATGTACTTTGATGAATTCTCCTCAAAAGTAATCAAAGAATGCAAAAACGAGCTAGAAGCACCTATAACACAACTAATAAATCCATCCTTCTCCCAAGGAGTTTTCCTAAGTCAGCTAAAACTAGCTATAGTATAGCCTATCTGAAACTCAAAAACGGTGACTCCACAAAGCAAGATAAATATCGGTCTATCTCAATCCTCCCTACCATATCAAAAATATTTGAAAAAGTTGTTCTCAGAAGACTTATAAACCACTTACTAACAAACAGCCTACTTCCTGTAGAACAACATAGCTTCATATCAGGGCGCTCAACAACAACAACCACAATAAACTTTATAGAACACCTAATAAAACCCATAGAAACCAGTGATACTGCAACTGCAATATTCTTAGACTATTGTCTCTGCCATAACACTTTGATCACAAAGCTAAACAATATCACGGAAATCACAGAACAAGCAGCACGGTGGTTCAATAGATATTTAGATGATAGAGCAACAGTCAACAATGCCCTAACTAAAAAAACTACATCAAACAAGATGGTGTTGAACAGAGGAGTCCTCAAGGGTCAATAATGGGGCCAATAATCTTCATTATCTATGTGAGTGATCTCCCCCAGTTCCTTGCCAACTACTGTGATTCGTTGATGTATGCAGATGATATTATAATCTTTCTACAGAATCAAAAACCCGAAACCTTAAAAATAGATTCATTTATAGCACTTAATATAACTCAAGAATACTGTCAAGCTAACAATTTATACTTAAACGAAAAGAAAAGTCAACTGCTTTTTGTAGGAAGAAAGAAAGATACGGCAAGTGAAATACCCGAACTGATGAAAGTTACAGAGGAAAAATACTTAGAAATAATTATTGATGACCAGCTATCCTGGAATTCTCATATAAACCAACCCAGCAGAAAGCTAAGCTCTTCCCTTTACGTCCTGAGAAGATTAAAACAGATCTGTGACTCAGACACAGTGAGAACTGCTTACTTCTTATTTGAACCAACTAAAGATACTGTCTACCAATCTGGGGAAGCGCCTCTGTTGGAAATCTGCACTGAGTGTTGATACTACAGAAGGCTATAAGAATCCTAGCTGACCTGAGCCCTCGAGACTCGTGCAGGAATTAATTCAAAAGCCTCAACATCTTAACTGTAGTGTGTCTATACATCCTGGAGACCACTCTTCTAGCTTGTAAGCAGAAGTTGGAACGAGGTGTCGATATCCCTACATAGTTACCATGCACAAAATGTTCTCAACTACACACTACCTGTTCACAAACTTAAAATGTTTGAAAGACAACCATCATATTCTGATGCAAAATTCTGGAAATGTCTTCACGAAGATGTAAAGAAGAATACCTCAAGTAAGAAGCTAAAACAGAATATGAGAAAGTGTATGCTAGACTGCCCATTCTACAACTTAGAAGAGTTTGAAAGCTTAAACTTTTTTATTAATTTTATCCATCTTCATCTACGAATTTATCATTATGAAACATAGTCCATTTTTATTTTCCTTTAACCATCTTCAACTCATATATATATATATATATATATATATATATATATATATATATATATCCAGTTTTATGTTTTATATAATTTTATCTTTTTGACGTGTTTTTTATATTATTTTATCTCTGTAACATGTTTTTATAGTCATTTTGTACTATTCTGACTTACTTAAAATTTTAATTTTTTTTATCTGTGTTTTAAAATCTTAAATCTACCTTTTAAAATTTATTTAGGTTAGCGACGCAAACACTGTTCTTCAATGATCATGTAAATAAAGTACTATTATCTAACTCTATTTGTATGTGATACTTAAAATGTATGAAGAACTGTTATAAAAGTTCTATTAGTCATCATTTATGACAATTTTTTTATCTTCTTCATCATAAATCTATTTAAGTAACCATAAATAAAATTTAGTTTAACTGATCAATATTGAACCTGAATACTACCATGGTAAGATGGTCCATTGACTGCAGCAGAATTCAAAACCAAGTGATCCTTAATGGATTTTATAAGTTCCTCAATCAATGGGGTAGACTTTTTATCTTCCATAATACCAATCTGAAAAGGCAAAATACAATGAGGACAGATTCAATGACTAATTAGTATGGGCCATACCTAATCGAAATCAATTAATTTCAATTTTCAATGTTAGCAAGTAAACATTAAGATTTATTCTTAAGACTTATTTTATTCTTTGTTGTCAGGTATGCTAGATGCTAGTGATGTAGACGACTGATAGCGTTAAAGCTGTCTTTATATTTTCTAAAAGTTATACATGTATACATTGCATATCATTTCAAAGGGCATTAAATTGTTGTTATGAAAATATGCATGTTGTTATAGAATCGTAATTATAAAATTATTATACATGAGGCAGAATGTAAACTTTACAATTGAAACAAAAAATTTTTTATCTATATTTTTTTCAATAAAAAAATTACTTATATACTATGAATCCACAGGCTTTTTCAATCAGAATTATATATAATAATATACCAAAAGAGTGTTCTAAATATTTTTAGTGATCATTTTCCTTAACGTTTACAAAAAAGTCACAAAATGCCTGTATTATAGGTAAAAATCGCCGAAATGTGTAGGATTAATTTTATGAATTTTAAAATATAATATAATCATTATTATGTAATATAACATAATATTATGATTAAATAATTAATTTGTTATACAATGTTTTCCACAGTAACAATTTTTTAAATTTATACTAGTACACACAGATTATGTAAATTACAACTTTTCTGTTTATGTACATACTCTTATATATTTGATATTTCTTAAAAGTAGATAAAATTTGCTACACTCTGGCTCCTTTGGAATTAATAATTTGTACTTTTTCCGAGGCATACCTCATTCTTTTTTTAATTTATATAAAGTTAAGTAGTAACAATAAATACATACATATTATACATGCATAACTTGTGGGCTAAAATGATTGTCTGGTTCATTGTGAGTACAGGGATGTATAACATAACTAGGTTTATTACATTTTACTATTTTTTATGAGTTTTATAGTAGGTAAACGTCTGCAAAATGGTAAAAAACAGCCCAGCGTTTATGATAAATATAATTGCTGCTACTACTGTCTGCGCAGAAATTACACGAACCCGAGTTTGCAGGTTGTTTTCTACGAAACTAAGAGGCCTATCAAAATTCCAATCACACCATTGTTTTCCTCGTGTAATTCTATATTACAACTTGTGCATTTAAAAATATTATTAAAGTTTTTAATAACTGTTATTTTACGATTGTTGAAATTACATTTCTAAGGGGTAGGACTCAACTTCTCCTTCTTTTCCATAAGAGTAACGTTAGAATTAACTTAACAATGTATTTCAAACAAAAACATAAACATGACAAAAGCTTGGCTAGTTTGATTTTCATTTTGAAATGTTTTAAGATCATTTCAACTGATTCTGACGTGATTGCCACTACTTTGACCCCGATAAAGTAACTTATAGGGGTTTCTACACTATAAAACAGTGTTATCTAGGAGAACAACAGCAGGCTGACCTTTTAAAATAGTGTTTAATGGTTTAGAAAGAGCCATAGAGGGAACAATAAGAAAGCGTAGAAAACCACCTTGTTGCAAAGCAAGTGCTGTCAGCTAATTTTTAATAAAATTGTATTCTTCCGTATGGAGGTTTCTTACAAAATAGTGCCAAATGATGAGAAGGAATGGCTAAATCTTTACGTTGCCTGGCATTATAATCATAAAATTCACCATTACATTTTATTTTCTTTCAACACCAGTGGCATTTTTCACAGATAATTCCAACATTGCTATGTGACAGCGGTCCAAACCCATCAAGCTATACTTAGTTGGACCTTCAGCGATTTGAACCCGTGACCTCCTGCATTAAAGTCAAGAGTGCTAACCATTAGGCTAGCAAGAGGCTCAATTTGATCTGAAACTCTTTGTTTCAAAGGGATGACTTATTCATAAGCATTAGACTGTAAACTGTGAGAATATTTAATTTCAAAAAGTAATCCTTTACTGAGCATTGTGGTTTTAGGTTTTTAATAATCCTGATTGGCTGTTTTGCATTTTTTAGGTTAGAATCAAGATTTTTGTATTGGTTATGCATGTAATGAAATCCCTAAATTCATACCTAATAGAATCAATGTAAAATAATTATCATTTTCAGCATAATATTGTTACATAGGCGTGTCTCAATTTGCTTCAAGCACATACAGTGGAACCATGATACAAAGAACCTGAAGGAGTTTTTTAAAAAATTTATTATATCGAATAATTTGTTATGTTGAGGTTTGTTATATTGAGGTTAAGATTGAAAATATTCGTTATATAGAGTTGACTACAGTAAATAAAGAGATAACCTCTGTAGACTATTTTGTGAATTAATTGATTAAAACAAAATTAATTAACCGTATTTTGAGGAATAAATTTGAAATAATGTAGTTCATAAAGTTAACCTATAAACTTAACTTTATATATACTTGCGTAATGAGCACAGTGAGTGATGGGGTTGGCACACGAAGCGTGTAGGGGTGTACCCTAGTATAATTTAATCCTTTAAATATACCTGTATTGAGATTTAAACATTTATTAATAATTGTGGTCATATCACTTTTCTTAATTGATGAAGCCTATTTACATTTAAATTAGGCTAAATAAATAGCCTACCCAAGCTTTTGTGGATTTTGGGCATTTGCCCGGGCATATTCTCTGAACATTTGCCTTGACTTATAAATGCCCGGGCATTTTACATCACAACAGCTCTCCACTAGAGTCTCCACTCAACATAGAGTCAAGTACAGTTAGCAACAAAACTAGTGCGCTGGTTGGTAAAACATCACCAGGTACATGCAGTTTTTGTCAATTACAGAACAATAATAGGGCTTACATAATATTATTTTCCGACAATGTTTATTTCAGTATGGTTTTTGGGACGAGTGTGTCAGTTAAAACAGATTGTCAGATAACAAGGCTCTACTCTGTACATGTAAGCTAAAAATGCTGTTTTTTCTAATATGAAGTATAGTACTCCTAACTAAGACTATTTATTTATTTGTATATATGGCAATGCACCATTTTACAAACCATGGCATGACATATATTTTGTAAAGTGGTTAGACTAATTTTTAAATATTAAAATATTAGACTAACAAAACAAATTAAGGAAAGACTAACTATTGGACCATGTATACAACAGATCCAGATATAACACAAGATACCATGCAGAAAATCAAACATGAACAAAATATACCGTGTATAATGCTGTTCTAGGAAATTAAACGGACAATTCAGCCTCCAGATTAGATTCCATAATAAGCTGAACATCAACTAACAAACATTTAAACCTTAATTAACATTATAAATAAACAAAACCATACACATGCCATTCCCTTATTTCATGACATGTTAGTTTGATGTTTCCCATTTCCCGCTCTTACGCAGTCTTTTTCTTCTCCATTCATTTTAAACATAACGGATGGCTAACATCTTACCTAAGAGCTAAGCTATCATTCCGGTAATTCTCTAATCTCTACCATAGATCTTACATTATAGGTATAATAGAAGGTATATGTATGTACTGTTACAGCCCAGCCGTTCTAACTTTACCTCTGAGGTTTGCGGACTAAATATAGGCAACGTCGCATCCAAAACGCCACAGCCCTCCTCTAAATTTTACATCCGGTGACTCACAATTGGGAAGAATTTAGGAAGGTAAAAATTAATTTTTTTAATTTTTAGTGGGAATTAAAATCTTTTTAAGCGTTTAACTGGGAAGAAGTACTTTTTTACTATTTACAAATATGAAAAACTAAGTCAAATAGGCCAATTTCAACTTAATAAAACCTATCAGGCCCTAGTTACGATTTATCTAGACTGTAAACAAATTAGCCATGGAGCAGAAAGTAGTCAAGCACTCAAAGTATACAATGTTGCCATTTGTGCTACCCTCAGAGGTAAAGTTAGAACGGCTGAACTATAGCATACACCTTCTATCTATTATGATGGTATAAAATAAAACTAACTATGATGGTATAAAACACTGGACATGATTAACTCATGGTTCCTTTAACTTGTTGTTTGAGAGCTTAGATAGTAGACGTATTAGGTTTACATTATAACCTCATCCCACAAGTTTTATTCTTCAAAAAATTGACTGTGAGCGAAAGTGTTATTAGTTACGTCTCATAACACAAAAGATGACTCTAACTTATCATAGTAATAGATTGAATGGAATATATTGGAAGTTACTCGTAAAAAATATGGGTTTGGGGATGCTGATAGAGGTTAGGGGTGGTTGCAGTAACGTGGTTTCACCAATATTCTGCGCCGACCTATCCATCTGCACCGGTCTGATTTGTAATGTAATATTATGCAATTTTATCGATTAAATAAAATAAAACTATTTACTCTGAGGTTAAAATGACTATTTAACTTTACTTTGAAACATATTTGAGTCTTTAAAATATTAAGAAAATAACAAAAACTTATATTTTGTTATCAGATGAACACTTATCAGAAAAAAGCTTTAAGGATCATAATTGGTTTGAGAATACTTCAGTGTTGAAAAATGTTTTTAAAGAAAATCGCATATTAACATTTCCAAGTATTTTTATTATGAGTCCCTGATTTTTAAATTTAATAACATTATACTATTAACTCTGTTCACAAATATTCCGTGTATGCACCTCAACATAATATTTGCGATTTAAAAAATATAAATTTAAAGTACAACTCCATTAACTCTTTACTGCACGGGGAGGTCATGAGGCTAGCTGCACGTGGGAGTCATGACGCTAGCTGCACGAAACTTGTCATCCTTTCAAAATTGGGAAAAATCTGTTTATTTCTTTTAATCAAGGCCTAAATATGATGAATATAGCAATATTTTGTTTTTACACTAAGTCGTTTTATTTAAATGGGGTGATGCATTTTTTACATCACTGTGCAATACAAGAACTTAAGGTGATGCATTTGTTGCATCACTATGCTTACATGACCACTTTTCAAGGAAACAACACTTTATAAATAAAAAATGAAAAATCTAGTTTTAGCCTAATTTAAGTTATTAAACACTAAAACATTGGTAAATAAAAGACTTTTCGGCTGAAATAAGTTTATTTTTTTAGTTATTCATTCAGATGTGAAACATCTAATTCTTTGAATGGTAGCACTGGAAGCAGTCCTTTTCTTTTCCAAGGCACAAAGGTACTTGACAACTTGAGCAAATCCAAAATGTTTCAACACATTTTTTCTTTGTGCTGCAAAGGATACATCTTCTTCTTGTGCTTCTTTCGGGTTGATGAGTAGATCCAGACAGCCTCTGTTTAATTGGCACTCTCTTCTTACACCTGACAGGCTGTTCAATTCTATTCTGTTCATCAGGCGGAGAATCTCCATGACAAAGCCCAGCTACTAATTTCCTACGGAAGGTTTTCAGGTCTAGACGTGCCACAGGTAAACACTTATGAAGAACATAAGCGTTAACAATAGCTGCATCAATCAAGTAAAAAAAATACGATGCCACCACTTCTTACTTTTTCTATCAATTTCATAACAGGCTTTCATTTGATCAAACTTATCTACGCAGTTCATGTTTTGGTTGTAATCAAAAATAGCCGCAGGACATGAAATTGTAATTTTATCCCCACTTTTTTGCCTCCGTTGAACTTTCACAGTTTCTTTAGGATCGTGAAAGTTTGACTATACATGGACTGCCTTATTGTCCAACTATTTGATTGCAGTAACACCTGCTTCACTTGTGAACCACTGGTGTTCTCCTCTTTCCATCAAAGCAATGTCTTTGAATGATGGTAAATTAATTCTGTCTGGTCTGGTTAAGCTACCTACAAAAAAAGCGCTGTAAATAACTCAAATGTTTGGTATTGACAGCGCCTTTTCCTTGAAAAGTGGTATTTCATATCACTGTTCTATATTTATTACGAATTAAAATATTTTCCCAAGCGTGATTTATAATATTGTGGTCAGTTAAAAAAAAAAACAAAAAACTACAGCGATTGCAAGAAAAACCTTAACTAAGTTTTGTCCCAGTATGTTACGTTAGGACATGGAGTGCACAGTGATGCATTTTTTGATGTTTGGTAAAACCCATTTTTTACTAATTATTATAATCTAAATATCAAAACCAATAGATATTTCCATAAAGAACTTTATAAATCATTACGATTTACTATTCATTAGGCATAAAAGGCTCACTTACCGAAGAAATGACGTTACATTTGGACAGAAATGAAATTGCCTGTCACCACAAAGAACAACAGACGATACCGACTGAAAAAAGGCGGGAAATGTTTGCATGGATGCTTCTGCCATCTAGGGGATGGTCAAAGAAATACATACAAAACATTGTAGGAACAGCACGTTTTCACAAAAAAATTAGAAAAATAAAAAAGGAGCCAATGCAAATAATGCATCACTGTGCAGCGAGCGACATGAACAAGTGATGCATGCAAAGAGTTAAAATTCTCAACTATCTCCTAGTTAATATGAAAGAAGAGCCCTCCCCAAATTCATTTAGCAACAAATTTACAACATTTCTCCTTTAAAAACCCTTTTAAAGCATCCACGAATATACTGAATAGACTCATGGGCTATAATTTTAGATCTTTACATTATTAGAAATATCATATATTTTTTATTTTTACCATATACCTTGTCTATGTTTATACTATAGAATAGTATACAATATAACCTGTTGTTATCATTTATGCATGTACGTTTGTATGTGACTTTTACTAATGCAAAAATTTGTTTTATGGCAATAAAGGATTCTTGATTAAACGGGGACCATCTATTTACATAGGATTTTTTTGGCTGTTTTGGATTTATTTATTCTTAAGACGCCGATCGTCAAGATATGGGCGAATATAGATTTCGAATGAGTGCAGATGAACGAGTGTAGTCATTGTTACTATCTGAGTTCCACTTAGCTCAGAAAGGACTATTTATTAATAGCCCAATAGCCAGGGAAACTATGGGACTTACAGCTTTACGTGGAATCCGAACCATGTAGTGTTGGTCTGATTTTAAGCGAACAGACAAGTCTGACACTCAGTTCTCTTCCCTACAAAACATCTGAAGCTTGACTACCACCCAACATGGATATCCCAGACTTCTCTAGTAGTGTCCACGTCGATAGCAACCATTGAGTGGACGCCGTGTCGGTATTAAGTATGTATCCTATCGCCTACAATCTCCCAAACACTTTGTCCCCAAGTAGCCGGTTTACAGCACTGCGCCACCAGTTATTAGATTATTACAAAGTAGAATGAACTTATATTGACGTATTTTGAATATCGCAAGTCACTTTTCAGTCAGGCAATGGCGATCCAAAGATCAGAGCGTTTATAACTGGAGTCCGCTGATAACGGTTGCTATTTACTAATTTCAGTTTATACAAGCCAGCAACTAAACAGAAAATGAAGATGAGTGTGGTTACCACGTCGCGCTCAAGCCATCTTCACTGTCTATTAAGTTGATAGCAGCAGCTTGTGCTTCTTTGGGTATAAGTTTTGATTCAATGGAACTAATCATAGCCTTGATAATATTTTCAACTGCTACATAAAAAATGGTTTTGACAGAACCCGTGGACTTAGTGATGTAATTACTATTTAAACATTTTTTTTTAAATAATCGACGAAAATAATCTAACTGAGCTTAAAAGGTTAAACCAAATGGTGGGGAATTATTTCAGGAGAAGTGGGTAAAAGAACCAAACCCTATTGATATTTGGCGACACTGTTCATTGCAGCTATTCTGTCATTATAATCATTAGACAATGTGTTTGTTGTTGTTTGAGAACGTTTGAGGATACACGTAAAAAAGAGAAAAAAAATTACAGTTACTGTTTGTTCGTTTGTGAAGGAAACTAAGTCTTCTTATTATAGTGTGTCCTATTCAATTACGCTATCATAAGTTATATTATAGTTAAAATGTCATATTAGTAGACCACATTTTATAGAGTGCAAATTAATTTTCCAAAATTTTACTGTTTCCTTCCTTCAATAATGATTTCTATCATTGAAAGAATAGGCATTGCATCTAATCGTCTAGGTTGCCTTTCTCAAACATTTCCGATGAAAGGTAAGGTTATAGATGTAGGCCTAGGCCCTTGCATTTTCTCATGTTGAAAAAAATTACCAAACTGCATTTAACCCTCGGACCAAACAAGACACAACCTAACCTATCAGTACCCAACCTAGCCTTATCCTTTCAGAACATAAAATTACTGAAATCGGCATATTTATAGCCCTAACATGCTTTAAAATGGTTTGATTGTATAGACCATGTCATATCAGATATATAATTCATATGGGGAAAGAAAACAACCAATTTGTAGAAATAATTTGTAATTAGGGTTAGAAGGTTATAGTATCATGTACAATAATAGATTTAAGTATTCTCAAAACTAACCAATGGGGGAAACTATAGGTATGGGAATAACAATAAATAATAACTTGTAAAGGTAAGGCAGTGGGTTGCTATTTTGAACGCCGACGGATGTAAGAAGCGAGGAAATTGTCTCTAATGATGAAACATCATATTAAGTTAAGGAGTTGAAACAATTCGATTGTTAACATTCTGGTGGTTAAAACTTCTCACAATCGCATATCAGTATTGGGAAGTGCGGGGCCTTCAAGATCTTATTGAATTCTTTAAGTTTTGCCTCCCGATTTCTTATCTGCGGAGGAGCTATATTGCACAGCATCAGGAACCAAGGAAGTAAAGTCTCCATGATAGTGCTACTAATTCCTCAATTAAGTTTAACATCAATCGCTTTAGTGTGTACACTATTTAGCTTTAAGCTCCCTTAAAGCTAAATAGTCAATGCTCCCACTATATTCAGCAGCTGCATAGACCATTGAAAAAGCAGTTGTACGCAGGATGTGTTAGTTGGCCTGCCATGTTGTTCCAGCAATATGATGTAACACATTTGCCCAGGTTTTGATTTTAGCTGCTGTTTTTGAAAATGGCTTTTAAACATCAACGATCGATCTAACACTACTCCCAGGTACTGTGGATGATCATTATGATGAAGTTTTACTCCATTTAGAAAGATGTTCAATTTTTGATTAACCAGTCGGTTATTAGGTGGAAGTAAACCCATTCTCGCTAGGTTTTGTTGGGTTAGGATTTAGCTTCCAGGTTCTAAAATATTCTTAGGGGGTTGCAAGGTTTTGTGAGCGTTTCTTCAGTAGCTGTGAAGTTTTTGTGTTTGTAAGCTCAAGCAATCGTCTACATATTTAAATTTTCTAGACTTTGTGATTGGGATGTCAGGGGTTTACACGTTGAACAAAATTGAAGCAAGTACAGACTCCTGTGGCAAACTATCCTTCAACTGTCTAAAAGAGCTTTCTTCATGACTCAGATAAACTTAGCTTGGCTCTCAGCATTGACTCCAAAATTTGTAAAATAAAGAGACATGGTTGTAGAACTTCAGTAACAAACTTTTGCTCCATACTGTGTCATAAACCGCTGTAAGATCAATAAAAGCTTCAGATGTTTTCAGCTTCATTTCAAACCCCTTCTCGATAAATGATGTCAAAGCTAGACTCTGGTCAACTATGGCTAGGGCGAAAACCAGCCTGCTCAACTGGAATATTAGAATCAAGAATGGGTGATGTTCTATTGTTTGACATAGCCTTTCCAGCAACTTATAACAAACACTCAGAAGAGGTATAATGTGATAATTTTCTACTCACTTGGGTTCAGAACAGCTAATTTTTATTTCTTGAAAGCTTTCAGCAAATTGCCACTAGCTAATATCTTATTGTAGAATATTGTTTGAAAGTTATTTATTAGCATTGGATTGTTCATGATATGTAGATAATCTCCAAATATTATCTACTTATTATTGTAGACTGTTTGAAGCCATTTTTCGCTTTGCTTCCACTATGCAACAGAAATCCTGGAAGTATACCGTCAAGACCGGCTACTTTCCCTGCTGGTATAGCAAAAATCTATCTATTCCTCCGTGAAATTTCTGGAGACTTCCAGGTGTGCCAGTTGACTCTTTTTATTTCATTAAACTTGTAAATCACGTGTTTGTTAGAAGGATAGTGGGTTGACTTTGATAAGCTGACAGAGGCCTTTGGGAGGAGCACTTCTCTTTGCTTTGGAGATTTACCAGTAGGGAGTTTCCTTAAAAGTGATCAAGCTTTTTTACTGCTGTGGTTAAAAACATATCCAACAGTTCAACCCATTTTCTCATCTGGTAATGTGCAACAGGAGATTGACGTTTTTGGTAGCATTAAACTCTTTGTAAATATCATCTGATTCCTTTCCTCCTTCCCCTTCACTGATAAACTCACTCTTCGCCTCATCTAGGAACTATGGCTATCCACAAAAACCAAATTTGTACATATATCCAACCAAAATGGAGGCCATACACCTGATTTTAATGTATTTATAAGTTTTGTTAACAAAATTGGACAACAGTAAAATGAAAATTTTTGTACAACAATAAAATGAAAATTCGATTTTTCAGTAAAAAACAAGTTGTCCGCAGTGGAAATCAACCTCCCAAAAGATATAAACTTATTTCACCACTTTTTCAACAAAAACTATTAAATGAATGATTACCAAACCATTTGTCATTGGGCTATTAATTAATGACACTTTCTAAGGAATAGTCGGCCTTAGTTTGTAACAATGACTACATTCGCTCATCTACACTCATTCCAAATCCATATTCGCCCATATCTTGACGATCGGCGTCTAATGAATAAATAAAAATAAAATAAACATATTCTTGTTTTTAATTTATGTATATCTACTATGAAAAATTGTCAGGAAAAAACATTGATTTTGTAGTCACATTATTATTTTGAACCATAAAACAATTTTCACGTATCATAATCTAACTACACATAGCCTAAACCTAACATCTGCACTTCATTTCAAAAGTTGCCTTAAATTGTACATAATAAGGCTGCTATCCCTATAAAATTGTTTTCCCGTTATATCTAAGACAATAATTGCTGCAGATCAAAATAGTTTTGAAATTTTTGTTTAAAAAAACAGTCAAATTTTCAAGAAAAAATGTTTTTAAATCATTTGAAATAACCGTTATAGCTTCTCAAAAAATGGAAGAATTCCTGAAATAGGGTTTCTGATTTTTTTGTTAAGAAAATATAATTTCTGCTTATACCTTGTGTATAATAGGGCCAATTCTTGTTGCATTATAGAGAAAGGTTCCTTATTTCATGAAATAGCCTCAGTAGAAACTTCATAATAATCAAAAATGCTTAAGTATTTTCAATAAAGCATAGGAACTATTGAAAATAAGGGTCAAAATTATGTACCTATCTGGGATTATAAGAAAACCATGTTAACTAACAAGAACAGCCAAGCAGACCCAGAAGGAATTTTCTAAAGATAAAAAGCCCAAATTCTTTTCATTCCTGTATAGAATATTGTTACGAAATTTCATGATAAAGCTTGTTCAGATTCCTTGGTTAACAAACTTGTAAATATACCCTATTCTAACGTACAGTGAAAAATCTTGTTTTTATATGAGTTAACATTTTGAGGTTTACCATCGTGGTACAAAGCCTATATACGGTCTTGGTATTTTTTTTTTTGTGGAAATATACTTTTTTACTTTATAGAATAAGTGAAAAACAAGAATAAGAATTTTTTGTTTAGAAAAATCAGGAAGCTTGAACAAAATTAAGATAAATGAGAAAATTAAATTTTTATGGAAGATAGCGTAGCCTTGTGTGCACTCAAATTATGCAGAATGTTGTAATGATCATGAATATAAATTGTGTTTTATATTCCGTAAAGTTTAATGCGTCAATGTTAAAAGTGCCAATGGAGTGTTATATGAGGTTTCAAATTGGTTATGTTGGTTTATGTTGTCACATTATGTTTTACTAGGTGAGATGAATAATTTTGTTTTATTATATTATGTTAAGTTTTAAGTGGTTTTTATTGTTGGACGTGTTAAAGAGTTTATTATTACTTTTTTATAATATTTGTTGGCTAATCTTAGTAATACTAGTTTAACTTCATGTTTTCGTCCTTATTTGGAATTGATTCGACACCAATCTCGGTGTTTATCAAATTGTCCTCTTTTTCAATTGTTGAAGATTATATTAATTTAAGGTCTTTTATTAAGTTAACAAGTTAGTCATATAGACATTAACGTTTTGTTTCTAGTGCTATTTTTATTTATAGTGATAGATTTCTTCTTATTCAGCAGAGAATTAAAGCTATATAAAGCATTTCACCAACTCTGACGTCTACGCTATACGGACTATTTTGTACTATCAAAAATTTGGAAACTAAAATTTGTATGTTTTTGTTATTCTAATCTTTTACTTACTTGGACTAAGTAGTTAAATCGTATTTGTATGATTTTATTTTCAGTTCATATCAGAGAAGCCTCAAAAAAAACTGGTAGCAGTACCAAAAATAAAGGAAATGCAAGAAAAAAGTTTAGAGGAATTCTAGTTCAAGATGGAAAATTTGTTCAGAAGGGAGCAATACTGGTTCTTCAAAATTCTCTCCAATTCTTCCCAGGATTAAATGTAAATATTTACCTTTAATATGTCTCAATCTTAATTCAGATGAATATTTTAAGGTTTATGTTTTGAGTTATAGTTAGTAATTTATAATACGATGATAATATGAAGAAAAAATCATATATATCCTAGATAAAACTATTCTTACTTAATACGTAGCTCAAAGACAACTAAACAATCACCTCTCTCAATATTGGATTGACTTTTGTTTAGTTAGTATATATGCAACGTCTGGCCACATATATGTATATAAGTAGAAGAGTAGTTGAGTTGCAGTATTCACCACTGAACTTCATTATTTAGTGTGCTGTGATATTGCAACTTTACACTGATAATTTGTTGGTTTGCAGGGCAAAGTTCACTCTAACTTGAGTGGGCGATTCAATCTCTTCATTGCTAAAAACCAAAGAATTAACATCTCGATGTTAAAAAAAATCTGGCTTGATCAGGTAGCTGGGTTCGTGGTTCTGAAAGATCCTAATTTCCAAAATTAATTTAATAATGTACCTTTTTTAAAATTAAATTCAGTATGAACCTCTTAGTTATTCAGTTAATTTAACCTTCTAAAATTTAACCTCCAGGCAAGTCCGTTTCATACAAAACTAGCCTTAGTATATCTGCTGCATCTGATTTTACAGGCACCAAAGCTTAACTCAGTAAGAATCATGTATAGGTAAATATTTGTCGTAATACCCTTTTCCTAGAAGAACTTTTTTATATGAACACCTTCTAGAATGAAAGAAAAGCTTCTTATTTAACTGTTTTCTGTAATAAATGGATCTCATAAAAACAAAAAAAAATAAAAATAAAACGGCTAAGCCAGGTGACAAAGAACACAAAACGGACAAGGTCACTGACACACATAAACAGAAAACCACAAAAGTATTGTAAAGGCCATCCTCGAGACTATTGTAAAATGTGCAAAAGGCACTCATTTCATACTATAAGTTTTGTGAGCTTTTATATATACATTTACTAATAACGAAATACTGTTGATGACCTGAAAGTAATAAAAAAATTGTGTATCTTTAAGATGACTTAGTATTGCAAAAATAAAAAAAATAAATAAAAAATATTGTAACCGAAAACTGTTTTTATAATATTGATGAATTTTTAAGTTATAAAAGTTGAAATAGTTGTGCCACTTGTGTACTTAGTTGTATGTTAATGTTAGTGATAATTTAGTTATTGATGACGATTGTTGTACATTTAAAAAAAATGTTAATTTGTTATAAACCAAATTATGGCTTCTATGTCTATAAATACAAAGAGTGCTCAGTCTGTTTCAAAACACTCTTTGATTCTGAAAAGGGAATCCAATGTGATGGAGCACAGAATGCTTGATTCTACTTGTAACAAATGAATATGCAACCAATCCTTATAAGATCTTGAAATATGATTGTGCCGATTGGTCGAGATGACATAGCCTAATGATAGCAAACAAATCGATAGAAACTACAAAGAAACACAATTACATATTTCAACAAAACCAAACTTGTCCATCAATGACCTTGTTGTAAATGAGAAAAAACTATAAAAATGACTTTCAGTAAACTTCACACTCAAAATTATATAACTCTACCAAAACTGGAAATAAAAATTGATACAAAATATCATAGCATAATAATTGATAAACTAACATGGAAGTAACGAATAGATCAACTATGAAAAAAAAATGGCTGTTTGAAACTATGTTATACGCAGAATAAAGCAATTTGGTAGTTTGGACACAGCTAAGGTAGCCTATTTTGCTAAATTTGAGATACACTTTAGATATGGCATAGAAAATTGGGGAAATACATGAAAAGCTAACCTTCAGAAAGTCCTGATCATCTAAAAGAGTGCAATTAGATGCCTTGCAGGCTTAAAATAACAAAAAATCTGCCGTGAACACTTTATAAACATCAATATACTGACAGTTGTGTGTTGTGTCTACATAAAATAAATAATTCTACACACGGTAAAATATTCATCACAATAAAGACATTCTAACATACACATCAAAAAATATAATATAAAACATGCCATGGACTTGTTACTGCCTCCTTACCACTTAAGCTTATACTAGAAGAAACCACCATACAAGGGAGTTAGCTGCCTTCTTCAACCACCTACCAGAACTCCTAAAAGAACCAACCACCTTACTGTTTTAGGAAACAACTGATATTGTGGCTCTGAGAGAGGCTTTTCTATACGGTAGAAGAATTCACCAACAGCTGAAAATTGTTTCTAATTAAACCATGAATGATACAATGTATTTAATTTTATCATTAACTAGGGGACACCACTGCACGCTTTGCGTGCCAACCTCGACTAGATGCACATGTCGACACAGGTCACACACGATCACTTCAGCCTCTGCATATGACTTTGGACTACAAATAATAGTAGATTAACTGTATAACGTAAAACCACAATAAGAAATTTATTTACATTATCTCACTCATACTACTTGCCTTTCTACCTATTTATTGCTTAGCCTATTTCAAACTCGTTCATTTAATTTGTTTTTGTTTAACAGCTCAAGATTAAACTCTTAATGCATCGATAGGATAATGTCAAATATACAAAATAAACATGTTTATTTATTTACAAAACAGCTGTTTACTAAAATCAACCTAATGTTATTCTTATGGAAAAAATACATTTTGAGGGGCTGTTTGACCCCTTAGGAATGGAATTTGCTAAAATCCTTTCTAAGTGGGTCCCTTCGATATTAAAGCTAACTTTCTTTTAAATTTCGTGTAAATCCGTTTGGTGGGTTTTTAGATTTCCTGATGACTGAGTGAGTCAGTGGTATTTGGCTTTTGTCAGTTGTCAGAGTCAATGTATTGTAGATGTTGGTAGTATGTTGGTGTAGATGACGCAATGTATTAAATCTTTAAGGTTATGTCAATAAAGCATATTGTCTATTGGTCTAATGATGGAGAATAGCCTAACTCTGAAATACTACTTAGAAACTAAAACGCATATTTGATCTCCCAACTAATAGACAAAATCTAGCTTAAGATGGCCCAGGAGTTGGTTGAAACATTGCAGAAAAGAATAAAACGCACTATACAAATATATTTACAATATAACACAAATCACAATACAATATAACACAACACGATACTAATGTTTCACTATTATACACAAAAATAAAATGGTAAAACTCCGATGCAAGCCAACTGGCTCAAAATGGCGCGATCCACGAACGGCGAACACCGAAACGTGACGCGAGACACAGGCAACAATGCAGTGCAAATCCGACCGTTATACGGCAAGGCTAGACCACACTGAATTCCACAAACAAGCATTGCTTCGTCAACCGCCGGCAACAGTTCCGCTGCGCGCGCAGGCACGCTAACCCCCGCCAACTGGCTCAAAATGGCGCGATCCACGAACGAAGAACAAGGAAATGTGACGCGAGAAACAGGCTATAATGCGGCGCAAATCCGACCCTTCTAAGCCAAAGGGCTAGACGACACTGAAGCGTACAAGCCGGTATTGATCCGTCCACCGCCTGTGCTTCAGTATTGAATAACATAAGTAAACAGAGAACTGGTGTCCATGGAGGAATAGAAACAATCGCTTACAATGTATTTAAATAGACCCATTCAAACTGGCATCCATGGACATCACTTTTGGAGCAATTCGCTTGGAACACCAGCAAGGTTGCGCAAATGGCATCAACTCTTGTGAGCACGTTGACATATCATTTGCTTTATTTTCCAACATATTAGCAAATATCTTTGCTATCATTAATGTAGGTTTAAAAGTACTATTAAAGTCACAATAGTCTCTAATCATAGTATTGTTTAATTTGTTCAAGGCTTTCTAATAGTCCTGTCTGTTTAATTATTTTATATATATTGCAACCATTCTGTACTTGATAAACCTGTATCAGGGATATTTTTGTGTATGTGTTCTTAACTATTTTGCCATTACTGTTGTGATATTGTACAGTAGTTTAAAATTGTTTTGTAATGAATTTGGTCTTTCTAAAAAAATATTAAATTTAAAATTTGTTTAACAATTCCAGGAAGCGATTAAGTTCAGGATAGGATGCTCTGTACACACAAATCATCAACAACTCACTATCAAGTTTGATTGATATGGCCTTTAAACATATTGTTCACAACAGCACAAGTGTTTCCTGTGCTGGTGTAATAATTAGGGATATATTATTACACCTTGTACTAATGTTTACATCATCAAGCCACTCTCTTGTCTTCAATAACACACTAAAAGTGTTCTGAGTCGCAAGTTTACTACAGCATTATACAATTATTACAGGTTGGCTTTGGGAGAAATGCAACTCTCTGTGCCTTAGTTCCTGGGACTGTAAGAGTTTCAAGTGAAAAGCCGGACCTCAATATGGACCATGAATGGGTAATGAGAGAGTTTGGAGGTAGAAATGTTGAGAATTTATACAAAAAGTACTTTAACGTAATACCTGAAAAGCAACACAACAGATTCAAACTTATAGATAAAATATAAGAACAAGTTTTTTTTAATGTAATTAGATTTGTAAAACATCTAGTTGTAATAAAGATATTTCTATAACTAAACATGTGCATTTCATCTTGAAAGTCCTTATATATATTCACATGTTTGAATAAGATGTTATTATAGATTTATATTTAATCCATGTTCAAGTAAGTGAATGCCTTTCTTTGTTACTAACATAACTCCATAGTTAAAATTAAATTATATAGAAAGTTTCAAAACATTACATGTATCATCTATGTACAATATTGGTAATAGTAATTCATCAATACTATGAGAGAAAGAAACATTGTACCTTTCAATCAGCAATATTTCATCATAATTAAATTGGATCTGTAATTTTTGCTATAATTAAAAGAAATGGTGCCAAGTAACTGGCTATAACTTTCTGCCTTTCCCTTTGTTATGTTGGATTGTTTAAAAAATGTACAAAGCTTGTTAAAGAAATAGTAAAAACGGAACCGGTAATCAATTACCCAACCAACTCTAAAAATCTCACCATTAAACTATATAATAATATATGAAAGTTTGCTTCAATTCACATGTTGAATTTGAATATATTGTTGAATTAAAATTAACCAAAACAAGAACAGATTTTCGATTAATTACATTTCCAAGGAGTATACAGACGAAACACTTATTTCATTTAAATAAAAGCATGGAAAAAAATAATCTTCAAAAAGAGCTGTTCAGTTAATCACATTTTTGTAAGCAACTTGAGTTGTGGCTTCTGGCCTTTGGCCCCCAGCCCCAACTTAGTGGGGTGGTAACTAGAATAGTTTTAATTGTAATTTGCTTCTTTGCTGAAAATTTAATCAAAATTGTAAAATATTCCATTTTTGTATTTTTTGTCCATAAAAATAAAAACAGTTCAAAAAACTTTAAAAATGCCCTGGAGATATTGGCTAAATACACCTACATAGTACATAACAAATTTCATAACAATCGATCCAACCGTTTGGCCTCCAGTGAAGTGCACAGACACACATACGGACAGACACTAACCTTTTTTTTAAACCCATTTTTTTCAGGGGGCCCTAAAATTGATTTTTAGACTAACTTGTGAACAATTTTTTTTATGATCACAATACATTCTCTATCCAAACACATATAGGAGAAAGTAAAAAGTTGTATCAGTGTTTTTGATATGCGTGGGAGGAACTATGGAAAGTGTTAGATGAAGAGATATTTTTCAAATTTACACATTTTTTTCTAACAATATATTGTTTTTAGCAATATACATTTAAATGTGTATTAGTGTGTCAATGTACAAGTAATACAAACAGAGACACTTATGTGTCCCTACAAATATACAAACCATAGTTTGTGGTGCAACATAGCGTCATCAAAACTTAACGAAGTTGCAACAAAAAAACAACAACTGATTTCTTCTTTCCCTGAAAGTAAGGTTAAGAATAAATAAAGTTTATGATTACGTTTTATGTCCTTAGTTATGTAATATGCTTACATTCATCAAAATAAATAAACAAAGCTTTGTGTAAAACTATGTTTATTTTTTCCGTCCGGTATGGTTTGGCCTATGGAGATTTTCTGATTACCTTAGGTTCAGATTAACAGGTTTTACTTACTGTATACCCCAACACACCACATTCATTTTTATAATTCATATTCATCAACATTTTTATAATTCATATTCATCAACATCTTACAATCGATATATTAAGAATAAATGTTTTTAGGTAAAAATACCACAATCTTTTTCTAGTAATTTATTTAGGCCTAATAAATGTAATAGCACTTTAAAATGGAATATCTATTTACCTTAGACTATGTAAATGATTTTCCTGTTTCACAAACATGCTAAAATGATTTGTTAAGTTTTGGTTAACACTTCCCAATTGCATATAAGTCTTTCATTCCATAAAAAATATATCCACATTTTCAGTGACATTTACAGCTTTGGCAATGTTTTATCACCATTGGTCACACCACAAATCCCTCACCTTCAATTATTTTAATGAAAAAGTACCAGTTGCTAAAAACAGATGAAAAGTGTCAGCTGTATTCTTCACTTGATTGTTCAGCTCACTTTATTCTTGCGGTACTTGTCTGGAATGTCCAGGCTGGAGAAGTGGGTGGCTATGATCTGGAGACTCAAGTGCCAAAGGGAGGAGGCTAACTGGAGATCCTGTGCTGACTTGCTAGGCTCACAACGGCAGCAGTTGTTGAAGTAAAACCCGCTGACATCACTGAGTTCTTGAGCAGTAGCACAGAATACTTGGGTGCTGGCAGCCTGTTCCTAAATATAAAAATCATTTGTCAATGCAAAAAAAAAAAAAAAACACATATTCCAAATTGTTGTTACACTTTTCCTTTAACTGATGAAAACATTGAACAGCTAAAAAAATAAGTTAAAGTATGTCTTATTTTACCAGGCAAAGTTAGGACTAAGAGAAGCTCTCTCTAACTCTTAACCTGGGAACCAAAGGCTTAAGGGTAACTTTTAAAACATTGTCAGTAACCAGGCAAGCGTGCTGCATGCAAGTACGGGATCCCTCTGACGGTCACCCATTTAAGGAACAGCCACGCTTGATGCCGTTATCTTGTGATAACATCAGAACCCTCTGATCAAGGCCAGTGTCACAAAACAGTGTGTTTTTTGTGACACTGATCATAAAGAAATGGATGATGGATGAATATGGATTTTTAATAACTGAATATAAAAGTGAGTCTATTCTTTGTTACAAACTTTAGGTTGACAATACCTCAATATTTCTCCTAAACTAATTGCCCGATAACAAGTTTGGCTGCTCAGAGTGTGATTTTCAGGTGATATTTTTGAAGATTTGTTTGACTTTGATGGGTATTACACTGAGATACTTGTGTATGTGGAGAAGCTAAGCCTTGAGCAACCATGCTATCGACAAATTAGTTTTTGTCTATAGTAAGTACAAATTACTTAATATATTTGCTGCTTTCATTTTTTTAAACAATCCAAATATGGTCCTTGATCACAATCTCACTGATATTATAAACTCTACCGAAAAAATAAGTTATTCCTACTGAAAACTCATCATTTTTCCATGTGAAGGACAAAAGAAAACATCTATTTATTCATAACAATGATACTGACAGTTCTAAATGTAATTAATCTGAGTACATGACTGATACATTTTTTTGTATATACCTTCCTGAATTCTATATTTGCAATAATAGCAGGTTTACGTACCTTTAACGTCGCAATTCCTTATAGTTAAAGGTACGTGAACCTGCTATTATTGTATTCCAATAATACGTAACTACCAATTCCAGAGGAAAAATAGTGAATAAAAAAAAAGAATCTATATTTGCTTCTAGTAAGTGCACTTTTATTTTCAACGATAACAAAAAATTCAAATTAAATTGAGATTCTAATAAAAATAAACTATTTGTTTCATATTCTCTTTTCAAGACCACTCACAAGCGACTTAGTGAAGGGTCGTACGAGTGTGAAGAACAGCCTGTAGGGGCACCAATGACGAGCGAGGTTGCTGCTGACGAGATTGCCGGGATGAGCACTCAGTACAGAGATCCCTCTGGTGCTCCAACGCCGCGCCAACTCTGCAGCAATCAGCACAGAGCTCAGTTTGCTGTCATTGTAAGCCATCATGCTCCAGTAGTTCTCCCATTTCGGACTTAGCCACTCTTTTGATATGTTCGAAGCTGTCATCAGGCTCATTCTGGTGCATAATAAACTCTTCAACTTTACATATTTCTAATGTTAGGTGAAACATTATGGTGTAATTTACAAAGGTTACTGGTTGGTTTTGTTTTGGTTGAATTAGGTTAGTTTGTTTATTTATAAATCAACAAGTGCTGATTAACCATGTGGCAGCAGGTTCTAGGTTTTTGGAGGGCAAGAATCTCACACTATGAAGCTGACTATAAAATAATTAGTCAATTATAATATATACATTCATTATAGTACTGAAGGTAATGTTTAGTTATAACAATGTAATCTATCAATAATTAGTATAATCTGAATAATAAGGTCAAATTAGTTTTGATAGGCAAAACTGAATAGCTGATATTAATAGTTTGTTTATACTGCCAAGCTTACCACATAAAATATTTTTAAAAAGCCAATTTTATAAAGCATGAAAAATTTTGACTTTTTAGCTTATGTATTTCATAACATTACAAAACAACTATTCATGATTTTTCTTTTATTGTGTTTAAGTCAGTTGTTTTTTACTGGTTTTTCTTTCATCCCATTTTACTGGCATTATCGTACATTTAGGCATAAGTAAAATTGGTACTTATTAAAAAATGCTTATTCTTCAAACAATGATGGATGATTATAAAAGGTAATTACTTTTGTTGTGATAAGCTTGCAGGAACACAACATTAAAAATCAAAGTATTTGATGTTGTATGAGACTGAAAACCGACCTCATTAAGTTAAACTACACGCAGAGCTCTCATGCCCGATCAATAGGCCAGATTATCAAGTAAAGACACAAGCATAAAGCTGAGCTTTTTCATGAGATAGTATGTTCATCGGATCAGGGATCAGACAGAGATCCCCACGAGATTATTGACTGAGGTTATTGACTCAACCTCAATTTGGTTGAGACAACTCTAAGGTTGTGGATGTATTATACCTTGAGGATATCTTGGCTATCCACAAGGCCAAGATCAAGCAAGGCTAAAGGTAGGACTTCAATCACGAAACCGTAAACGGAGACCACCATGACTATGAGATATTCTTCGGGTTTGAGGGAAATAGCCCCCAATGAGCTAGTTAAATATATTAATTTGAAATAGAATAAAAAGGATAAGAATTGTTATATATGAATAAATTATAACTTTATGAGTGGCCCTTCAATTTATATTAAATGTTATAATAGAAGAAAATTAATTCAGTGATTTCTAACTGAATATTTTTGTTTTACCCTCCCACTGTTGCACTAATAACCCTAAAATGTTACACTGTTTTTACGATTTTGCAAGGTTTTACATAAAAATTACTATAATATATAAATGGAGCAGTAACTAAAACTTATTGTATACCACAAAAACATGCTCTATAATAAGAAATATACTTTGAGTCCTTACCTAGATTGGTTTTGAAGGTGTTGAGAAGTAAACATAAAAAAATATTTATAAATTTATATTTTATAAGTTGTGGCTCAGTTAGCACACATGGTTTTTGAAAAAATGAAAAATTCAAGATAGCCAAGTTGTTAGAAATTTAATGTAGATTAAAAATATATACACTGTTTAGCAATCCTATCAAAGGAAAAAAAGTTAGGTAAATAAACACAACTATGTACATTATTTTTCATCGATACTTTTAGTCTGATGTGTCATCATCTGTCAGCTTCCTTTTTCTTCCCACCCTTACTGGCCTACAAAAGTGTTGTAATTTATTGAAACAATGTTTGTGGATGCTACAGTTGCAACCAGGACACCAGTAAGTACTCCTTCCTCTCCTTCCATTTTTCTTTTCCTCAATTCCACAAACTTCACAAAGCAGATTTATTTGGTAGAAGCTGTAGTTGATGAGCTGCATCTCCACTGGGTCCTGGAACAGGCTGAGTTGGCCTACAGTTGGTTCTTTGAAGCCAGCTAATTCCCTAATGATGTCCACCAAGGCCACACTAGATTCCCAGGCCGCGCTGCTCCCCCACCACTCACGGCTCGACGTCACTGCATGGGGCGGACGGCGGACAACACCAGCCACCACAAACACAGTGTCGCTCACCTTTTACGTAGTTTGTTGACTGATTTATATTTATGAGGTGGTGATATTTGGAACCTGTTGTTATTATGGCAAGGTAAACGTTGTATTCCAGAATGTAAAATTATTTTAAGCCTTTAATTGATGTTTTTTCCTTCCCGAAAGATCACAGGACAGATCAGACCTGGCTAAGAGTCATCCACAGAGATGACTATGAGATGTCTGCCAATTCCCGTGTATGAATAAAACACTTCGATGAAAGATTCGTCATTAGGGAAGAGTCTATTAATCGTCTTGATGGAAGTATTTTGACTGTAAAACGGGATAGGTTAAAACTCAGAGACGATGCAGTTCTCACAATTTTTGAAAATCTTCCGCACTATATTACCAAAGATATTCCTCCCAAGAGAATGGACCCAGAGGAAAGGAGGATTGAAGCGGAAAAGCGAAATAAATCCTAACTGAAGAAAAATAACGACTAGACACAATTGATTCCTTCAGTAGCCTAGTGAATAATTATAAGAAGGGATGTAATTTAGACTTGACAAATGAGTATTCAAAACACAATAACAACCAACTGGTTTTATTCTTAGTTTCTCTGAAAGACAATATTTACCCTGTAGTTATTATTTCCTTAAATATCAATATTGATTTATCTTTTTGTATGGTTAAAAATAATATTTTGGTAAAAGACCATGTTTATTTGCGTACTTTTTCAGACAATTTAAAAATTGATAAGTAGTCCAAACTAAAAGAAATAATAGTTAGGTTGCCTAATGAAATTAATGAAATACCTCAAGAAAATAAAATAGAATGTATAAGCAATTTATTGGATGTCATGTCTGAGGAAAGAGGAGACAATAATATAAGTAAAAAATTATGTTTTTTAAAAGAACAACTTAAATTAGCAATTTCAAATAAGGTATCTTATTGTACAACCTCCCTTGTATGGTTTGCCACTCTATATTTTTGTTTTCCTACAGCATACAAACATATAAGGGAAGCTAAGGTTTTTACTACGCCTCATCCTCGCTATTTACAATCATTTACCACGAACCTAAGCACTGTTAGCTCTGGTTTAGATTCGACTCATGTGAGATATTTAAAAAAGAAGTTATCTTGTTTGAACGAAAATGAAAATATCTGTAATTATGGGAGAAATTTATGTAAAACCAGATATGAGTTATAAAGGGGGCAAGTTGGAGGGAATTGCTCATAATATAAATAATGAATCTGTAGGTCTAGCCACGACCATTCAAGATTTTATGGTCTCCTCACTTCTGTCACATGATAAAGATGTTGTGGGATTATTTCCTTGTAGAGATCTAACTTGTGATTACTTACATCATTTAATTTAATGTTAGATTATCTTCGCGATTCTTATATTTTTTCTTGCCAAAAATGCTCTACTAGCTCTTTAATTTATGTAAAAAAAATGTATAACAATCTTTTGTAATATTATTCCATTGAATAAAGATGCAATAAGGTATCAAAAGAGAAACTTGTCGGGAAATAGAGAGGTAAATGTAAGAAAAGAAAGGTTGATAAGTTAAATCAGTAAGTTGATTTTACTTCAGTTAATAGTCAGAAGTTTTCTAGACATATTTAATTATAAAGCATAAGTGAAGCATTTAACTTGAGTTTTTTTATCCCAAATAAATATTTATACAATATCAATTTATCATTTATTTACGTCAAACATGCTCACAGTAAACTTGTTAAAACTTCCTTTAATCTATCACTGGTAATTTTGCTTAAATTTTAATTACTATAGGCGTGTGAGCGAGCGTCCAATGCAAGTTGTACGGGTATAGAGCGCTCCGATCCGCCCCAAGCTGTGACGTCACAACATGAGCAGCGCGGCCTGGAAATCTAGGGGGCCTTGTGTCCACATGAAAGTCATACCTTTTCATTGGCTTGTCTGAGTTCATAGAATAAAGTATGTATGCGTTGAACATCACCACGTCGATAAAGTTCATGAAAATCTTTTTCCAATATTTTTGGGTAGGCCTAGAGCAAGATAGATGATAAATAGATTTATCTGAAACATCTTCACCACCCATAAATTGGTTATATTTATGTATGAGGTATGGTTTCATACCCTCTAAACCCTTCTTACTCCGAACAAGTCTATCTTCTACATGGCAGCCGGTTGTTATACAATAAACAGGTTTACAGGAAACACGTTGTCGGAATCCAACTAAGAGAACCCCTCCTTTTCTATAATATATACTTTCCCTCTCCCCCAGTTTCTTTTCAATAGCAGCTTTAAATTTAGAATTTTTATTTATGGTACCTGTTAAATATGTATCTTTACTCAAAAGTGATTCTGCCAAGGGTATTTTAGTATAAAAATTGTCGAGAAACAAATGATGATGTTTGTTTAGCCTGTTACTTTTTCTCAATATTTCTGTGATAACCTTTTCTGTAAATGGTGCCCAATTACCTCTCATAAAATCACTACCACTATACAGTTCAGAGTGAGTAATGTAATTTGTTTGACTATCACAAAGTTCAAATTTTTTGATTCCATATCTGGCATGTTTTTTGTTAGGAAGATATTGTATAAACGAACATCTGTTCTTCATGCCAATGATGGATTCGTCAATACATACATTTTGGGAGGGTTCAAATTATGTTTTGAAAGCAGAGTTCAAATGATCTAATAAGAACCTTACTTTGACCCACGGGTCGTATCCAGGATCATTTCTTCGGAGAGTAGGTGCTAGTGTCAAATGTAAAAATGAGTTAATTGCAAGAAATCTGTTAGATGACATAACTCTTGAGTAAAACTGAAAAGCCTGAGATTGTCTACTGTCCCAATAAGTAGACAAGTTTTTCGTTTTGCTCAGTCCCATATTCAACATTATGGAAATAAACTTTTTCATATCTAAAACAGTTACATCAACCCATTTTTTTACCCTTGAAAAAGTTTTCATTTCACCAGAGGCACGTTTTTGTTAGCAGACATGCCAGCATAATAATTTGTATGTCTCACAATATGATTCCAGACTATTGTAGTGAAAAACAGATAGAAATATGTGATTGGTTTCGAGTTTCTAGGAGGCATAATTTTAGGTCCAGAGTGTATTATTTGAAAATTTGCTTCAACATTTTTATCTGCCTCGGGGGGATGGACTCTAACCCAAACAGGGGCTGCAGGTGCTGATGGTAATGGTATAGGCCTATTATTATTACTTACATTATTTCGTTGAGGTATAACATCATCATCATCATCATCCCTATCTGAAACTTCCAAGTCATCTAAGTCTGGAGTATATTCATCGCCGCTACCAGATGAATAATCAGTAAGAGATTCATCTGATGGATCCGTCTTCTAGCACAATATCACTTGAATCACTATCCTCATCTTCTTCGACTAATAGTTCTCGTAAATCACTTGAACGATCTGCGAAATTAGGATCCATTTTCACTAAACACAAACAGAAATGTAAACAACTCCAACAAACCTCATTACTGACAGCTGACACGAATCATACTAAACTTGACGCATACTTTGACCAAAGACAACTAAACTAAAATTCGACCACTGACAGCATGTATATATGAAAATGTAGTGCTGTTTTCGATCTTTAAAACGAGTATACTCTTATTGCGATCGGACGTTTCGTAATCGCACGAGAATCATTTTAGCGTAGCGCATGTTAAGGTTAGGTAATATGAACCTTAACCCTTAAAACGCTGAGTAATTTTCTGTAATTTTTCAATTAACGCTTAATTTTCTTGAATATATATAATTTTAGTTTTTGTAAAGTTATATTTTTTTTTTAAATCTAAACCAGGATAGTACAATGTAAAAAAAAAAAAATAATAACGATATTGTATTTTTATATTCATTTTTTATTCATTACAAAGTTTTATCCAAACTGTAAAAACAAAATATTATTGCATGCAATTAAAAAATTTTATACTTGCAAAAATAAATTTTTCAATTGAAATATGATTTTAGAATGACAATTTCTTCCTTAGAAAGTAGCAGCTGTGTGAAAAACTTCAAAACTATAAATATTATAGCCATTATAAAAATATATACAATATAACTCAATAAGACAACAGATTATACAAAGTTTATTATTTTGAATTTAATCTATATTTTTCATTGTGAAGTCTAGTTTTATTTTTGTTGTAAATAGTGTTTATTTTGTGTACATAATCTGTTTGTTTACACACCGGAGGTTAGTACAAAGCACGAGACAGACAACAAATAACTGCAGACTGACTGAGCGCCAGCCGGTCGCTGCGTCATGTGACTAGCAGATGCGTATATATTCGCTGCGAGCGCTAGCGGTTACCTCAACAGAGGCAATAATGAATGAAAACTTCATATTATTTACATTCGTTGCCTAGTAACCAGTCCAAAGGTCTCGAAAATGAATAATAACCTGAAAATAGTCTTGACCTTGAATCTTAGAACTCGCTACGTTGTATTAGGCCTGTTCTAGGATTATTGTTATCAGCTCGCGAAATATTACGTATAATGCGTTACGGGCAATTGTAAACATGCGTATATATACGGATGCCGCGTTTTAAGGGTTAACATATGTGCGGCCGTTTTAATGGTTCGTAATACAAACCATAACAGAGAGAGGGTTAAACACTTTTTACCCTCTGTAACATTTGAAACTTTTACACTAGTGTAAAATTTATTAGATTTAAGGATTAGTGATCACCAAGGAAGTAGGTTTACTAAATATAAGTTAAATAAATATTCAGTACTGTACATATTAGAGTTTTCATTTTAAACATTACAGATTTATGAAAATTGTTAGTAAATTTTACTTTTTGGTTCAAGTATTTATTTTATCCAATTAAGACTAACCGGTGACTTTCAGAAGAGACAAAAACAACTCTGGACGGTGCAGACTTTGCCAGCAAGTCTTCTAGCAGCAGAGTGAGGTAAAACTGGCTCAAGTAGTTCACCTGGAATGTTGTCTCCAAGCCATCTTCAGTCAGTGAAAACGGCAGTCCAAACACCCCTGCATTGAGGATCAACATGTCAACTCCCCTGGAACACATAAATACTACAGATCATCCCCTTCGGCTATGGCCACTGGTGGACTATAGTCCCTTACTGCCACACACGCCCGATGGTAGGGATGTTTACCTCTCAAACAAGTGGACGTTCCACTACATTTTGGCAACTGTGGTTTTCAAAGTATACCTCTGTTATCACAATATTTTCAAAATCTAATCAAAATTACAAGAAAAACGAGTCAAAAAAAACAAAATGAATGTGATAAAAACCTATAAATATAAGTGTTTATATTCATGCATAAATTGCTTGAGCTGATTATTTCAGAATTAAGATACATTGTAGTATTTAATTTTGTTAATTATAGCCTATTTGGATTTTTGTATCAATGGCTAATAAAGTTATTTGTTTATTTTATTCACATATTTACTGTTTTTACAAATTGATAAAACTTGAAGCACTTCTAAAATAACTGACATATTTTCATAAAACAGTAACACACTGTATTCATGTGAAAATAAGCATGATATGGTTGTTACAGGCTTTGTCTAACATATACTTAACACACATACTTTATAAAAACAATAATTTTCTTTTTTATATAGCAATTTTTAATCTACAAATTATTCTAACAACAGTATGGCTTGAATTATTCTAACTTTTATATGGATTGAATTTTCAATAACAATTTTTGTGTACCAATTTTCATAAAAATTTTATATTGAATCCAGAAAAACAAGAATTATTTATCTAACTTTATAAGTACGTTGGTGCCTCATCAAACAGTTATTGCAGAGCTAGTTTGTCTTGAATGTGTTTGCAAATTCTAATGGCACGAACATGTAGTATTATTAATTCCCTTGATCTATACACTTAGAGTGAATTCCTTTCTATTTTGAATAAAGTCTAGGTTCCAAGTAGGTCTTCTTTTAAAACTTTATAAGTGGTAGACTTGCAGAATAGTGTTGTGTATATTTTTCTCAGCAAATCTTGTTTGTCAACTTCCAATCCAATCAAATTAATCTGAATGTTGTAATGTTATCCTGCATATTCATAGATCATCTATAAAAAAAAAACTTTAACTCTAGGGCTGGTGGTAATTTTACTTTTAATTGACATTTAGTTTTAGCCATTTTATAAGTTTAGACTCAAAAACTTATTAACACTTAAAAATGGCTACAGAGTATAAAAAATTAATTATAAGTCGTTTTAGACAAAAAATAAATTAACAGATTGAATGGACATTATAAATAGTAATTATTTTATATCATACAAGTTTATATCTGGATTACATTTCTTTCTAGCTTAGATTACAAATGTTAGAAATGAACCAAGTACTAACTTGTTGAACTGCGGGTCCCCTTTCAGGGTGTTAGCGAATTCCTTAACACTCTTCAATGATATCAAGTCCAGGTGCAGGACTGTGCAGATTGCTTGTGCTCTCTCTGCTCTGATACGTTCCATTGCTTTTTGACCTTGAGTAAGAGATCGACAAGCCATAACAACGTGGCAGCCATGTCTTGCCAGTGCTCTGGCAGTCTCATACCCTGCATCAAATATCTTTTGAGTAACTCATTCAGGGTAGCCAATTGAAAGTCAAAGATCTAACATAAGATGGCCAGAAATAAAAATCAATAATATATTCATAATTTGGTTGATGGTGTAGTTGGTTAAAGCCCAGCTTTATATGCCTAAAGTTCTCAATTCAATTAAAATCAGAGTCTTAACACAAATTGAAAGGATCAGCTGATAACCACCGGTTCATTTGTCATTGGGCTATTAATAATGCCACTTTCTAAGCAATAGTCAACCATAGTTTGTAGCTAAGACAATTTGCTCGTTCACACTCATTTGAAATCCTTATTCGCCCATATCTTGATGATTATTGCCTTAAGAGTAGATAAATTAGACTAAGTAATAACCATACTTTTCTGAATTTTTGTAAGTATGAAGGAATGGTGCAGTAGAGAAATATTTGTTCTTCATACTTTAAATCTCATTTTTAAGAGAATTTTAAAAAAATGTTCCATAGAAATATTGATTTGAAAGTGAAAAATTCACTCAGTAAATGTTACAATGTGAAATGAAATTTCCTGGGTGTAACCCACCTCCACCTGTCTTATATAAAACCAGGCTGTGCTAGCATAAAATAAATATTTTTGTATCTAAAAAAAAGTCGGCACTGGTGGTGCAGTGCTGTAACCCAGCTACTTGGGCACAGAGTGTTCAGGAGATTGTAGGCTATAGGTTCTATGCTTGGTCCTTTTATTACCGACATGGCGTCCACTCAACACTCAATTGTTGCCATCGACGTGGACACTACTAGAGAAGTCTGGAATGGAATGGATGATAGTCAGGGTTCAGATGCTGTGTAGGGAAGAGAACTGAGTGTCGACTTGTTAGTTAGCTGAAAATCAGACCAACATTATGTGATTCAAATTCCACGTAAAGCTGTAGTTAGTAACAATGACTACACTCATTCGCCCATATCTTGACGATCGGCGTCTTATGAATGAATGATAAAATGATTTAAGGATCAGATGTTTTTAAATAAACTTTATAGAGTACACAACAACTGTGTCTAAATGTAAAAAAACACTTTATCTACTAGACAGCTGAATCCCACACTCACAACCATTCAATACCCAACTGTACAACACTCCATCTGAGACATGTACAGCTTAACGACTGCTGTGCATAAACACAAAATTCCCCTCCCTTCTATACATAGTTTCATAGATTAGTTTAGTGCAGTCGAACTTTGGTGACTCTAACTTAAATAACTTGAACTTCTATAAATCGAATTTTTACCGATCCCCTTCAGAAAACCTGTCTAAATAGAAAAGAAATTACTGTACATTACTCGAAATAATCTTGTGACAACATTTCATCTCTAAAGTCTAACTTCGGAATATTTTACCTCTACAACTAAAAGTCCAATTTCCAGTTGAACTCTCTTTAAAATTAACCTCCAAAATTCGAATTTTACCTTTATAACTCTTGTTTTTTAACCCCACCTCAAAACCGCTGAAATACAATTAACGCATGACGATGATTCATCTGTCTTCTGACTGACTGTCCATCACTCTGTGAGTTATTTTGTCTGCAAATCACACACTACAACCTTATTTGTGTGTTTGCTTGTGTTTATACTTATGAGAGTGACAATAAGTGCTAAAAGGAAGGTCAAAACGTTGAATATAAATGAGAAGTTGAAGATAATTAAGCTAGTGAATAAGAAAGACATAGTTGCTGAATACAATATTCCAAGCAGTATGCTCAACTTTATGCTGCTTTTACTTCAATTTTTAAGTTAGAGCCTATTACAAAGAATATTTTTTTAAAATTATTTGCAAAGATAAATGAAGATACGACACAGTTGATTGATAATTACCAATGCCACTGTTTGCTCCTGTAATGACAGCCACTTTACCACTCAGGTCCCTTCCATGGAGCACTTGAAGAGCTGTGCTTGAGCCGTCGAATCTAATAAAAAGTAGATCGTTTACATTCTTGGAGCACATACAAACACATAAACAAAAAGTAAGTGTTTTGCCCAAATATTGGGTTTTAACCACCACTATCGGTTATGTAATTTGTCTTCTATTTCCGTACAAAACAACATAAAACATTTGGTCTTGCAGTATTGCCAAATGTTTTGTGATGTCATAAGTTAGTCCATTTACAGATCAAGTGTCTCAAAGATGCGGCAAGCTTTCCTGTAGCCCACAATGAATTAAGCCTCTACAATATACCGTCAAATAGCAATGTGCTATTTAGTAACAGGTACAACGCCACAATCTTGCAGCATGGTAGATGACCCCAAGCATGTACAGCAGCTATCTGTGGATAGACCCTTATGCGCCGTAAATTAACGGTGACGGGCAGATGTACTTATTTTTTGTATGGTGGTATCAATCGTGTTAAAATGTGTAAATTACAATATCAATACATCTTTTTTTTAGTTTTACCATCCCATCAAAAGACTATAAGATCTCGAAGTGTTAAACAAAATAAGAACAATCTTCTTGTACTATATTTATCATATAAGTAATCCAATATCAAACTTCTTAGCTTTAAAATAGCTTTTCTGTATTTTCATAACACTCAGACTAATGATCAATGTATGCCAGAGACGCAAGGTATTTTAACTGCCGCTCTCGAGGTATTGGGAGCTGTCATTTTAAATTGCTGGATTCTTAAGTGCTCTGGATCCAGTCTGGATTCAGACTGCTCATTTCAAAGTGTTTAGTCTTAAAACAATTAACAGCAAGTAAAAATAAACATAACTTTTTAGCATATAATTTACTAATGATCAGATTTTTAACAGTCAGTAAACCAAAAATAAAAACACTAGCTGTAAGAACTTGTGCTTCGCTGTGGGGTTTTGTAGAAACTACTATGGTGGTCCAAATATTTTAAATACTAACATCAATAGTGTACAGACCGCGCGGCGAAGGTCCTCCCTCGAGCCCGCCGAGCGTTGATAAGCTGGGGACGGGTGGAGGGCCCGATATGCCTGCAGTCCTAAAACATTCGCCGCTGCCAGACTTTCCCAAGCAACAAGTCTTTCCCCTTCTTGCTTCTAAAATAAGATGAGTTCATTTTTCCCACGGATACACCTTTATTACGTTTCTATATTGCGAGCAATATGTTTGCTTGTGGATTAAGAGTGTTTAGAATTCTTAATAAATTTTTTTAGTGTCTACATTTTAAAAGATTTACAATAAAATTTAAAAATACAAAACCTATTTAAATACAGAATAATACACTTCACACTTTTCACCTTAACTACATTGGCAAATAATTAAGTGTTGACAATCCAATGAAACCAATAAATCAGCATGTAAAAAATTTAAATAAATGTAAAACGCTGCGCGCAAAGGACGAAACACATACACACACGCCTGTGTTCTTTAAATCATTATTAGACATTTTGTAAATAATTACAGTCGAAATTAATAATTTATAAGCATCGCTTAGTAATTAAGTCAATTTAATAAATTGTTGTCTCATACATTTCACAATAAAAAGTTGCTTTAAATAAAATTGTCAAAAACAAATAATTTCTTTTGAGCCATTTTAAACGAGAATTTAAATAATATTGATATGTATTTTAACAGAACGGGAAATCGCATAAATATTTTTCTTAGTGACAATAAGAAGTATGTAGTGCACAGTTCCTTTATTTCAATTAAAGTTATTAACAGATTTATAATTTTTATGACATATTTAATTGTTTTCATTGATATACGTTATAATATTTTTAATTTCAAACACAACATATTTAATATTTTTTCACTTTAAATAATAGTTTAATTATAAGAAATAGCAAAATGCAAATACTCCATAAACGCGTAAACAATTGCCCTTTACGATCTGCCAGTGCTGCCTCGCTTGACGTAGAGTTTCACTACGTCAGGCTGCACTGACCCAAGCTCTCTCATTCGGTGAATGGTAATAAAACCTATGATTGGCCAGTATTGGGATACTTATTATCTACCTTATTTTACCTCTGTAAGAGGAAGTAGTTTAAAATATTTTCTTACTATGCATCTAGAGCCTATAAAGAATATTTTTACCTTGTATCATGGTCCAAAGCTTTGTAATTTTTCAAAAATTAAAATCAATCATTCAATGTTATTTGGCTTTTATAGAAGAGAACCAACCTCTGTCTATACATGAGTGCTGATTCTTTCTCCTCTTGAGCAAAAGCCAGTCGAGGATCAGTGTAAGTAGTACGATGATTCTCATGGTCCACGTACACAACCTTCCCACTATCGTCAACAATCTTCTCCCAGCCGAAAGGCAGTTCTACACAAATACTTTATTTCTTCTTCACTCTCTATAGCATACGTTATTAAAACAAAAGTTGTTTTTTTTTTTATTGTTAATTCTAAACCTGTGTTTCAATGCGCTTACCTGATTCCCACATTTGAATGTGACTTTAGTGTAAATTTACATGAAATCACATCATGATTGTTTTGACATTACGATTTTGGGTCAAGAAATAGTTTTAGACATAAGGAAAAAGAAGACTGTTGGAATAGTAAATCAATTTATGAACTGTACTATCTTACAGTTCTTACTGTTACTTTTAATCTTAGATGAAAATTACAAAAAAAAGGCAATTAAGATTTTCATTGGTGTTGCCATCAAGTAGTTTTATGTTTATGGATAGTCATATTTTTTTTGTTCTAAACTCAAATGTTCACCTCCTCCATTCAATTGGCAATTTTCCTTTGAATTTAGGAGAAATTGGTTGGATCATTATGGTTAAATGGTTTTTAGGGGAACAAAAGGTATTTTGATTAAAGATATAAACTTAAAGAGTTCTATGTTTATGCCCGGTGAGCTTTACTCTATTTCACATTGAGAATGCAGTACGGTACACCTATAAGCAATGTTAATCAAATGGGAGTTTGAGAGCTATAGCTCTGTATAAAAAAATTGGTTAGCTAATAAAACGTAAGCTGACATTTAAATTTTTGTACAGGAAGCCATTGGGAAGATGTTTATTGCATGTTATCAGTAGTATTAACTAAACAATATTATAATCTAATCTTTTAAATTAAATATATGCTTTAAAATTATATAGCCCTTAGATATTCTGTTTTACAAGGCCACAATTCAATTAAACTGCATTTTAAATTAGTAAATATTGATTTAAAATGTTTAAATGTTGTGTAAACCAGATATATAAGTAGTGGATGTCTGACACTGTCAGTACTACCTGATAGTGATAGATACTACCTGGATCGCCGTCGAGGTCAACAAGACTGCAAGCGAGCAACATAACTTTCTAATCACATCATAACAAACACAAAAGATTTAAAT